>JABXOJ010000120.1:0-13636 GCA_014529505.1 Cryptosporidium felis
CCCTCCCCCGGACCCCTACCCCTATTCGGAGGAAGGATACTACTTCGCCCCCGCGAACCTCACGGAAACCTAGCCGGACCCCGAGGCCCCGAAGCCCCCTATGTCTCTCGAGGCCGTTCTTCCCCCGAGCGCCTCCCGCGCCTCCTGGCCTCCCCGGGACGCGTGGCGCCTACTCGGTTGGCGCCTGTCCCCGCATGCACGGCCCCCTCCCTGACTTTGGGCGCCCGTGGCGCCGGGTCGGCGGAAACTGCAGTGGGCACTCTCGGACCCAAAGACCCAAACCCCAAGACCCAACTGAATCGGGCAGCCTTTACTTCTTGAGAGAAAACATGGAGGGGAGCAAGGAAAAGGACAAGGACGACAGGGACAACGACAAGGACAACAACGAAAAGGCCCCCATTCAGGCCATGGAGAAGCTCCAGCTGCTGCAGAGAGTCGTCGAGTCGCAAAAGGCCATGGCGAAGCTGACCTCCAGGTGCTACAGAAAGTGCGTCCTCGAGGGGTCCAGAGGCGCGCGGGGAGGAGGCCCGGGGAAGCTCACCAAGAAGGAAAAGGAGTGTCTCTGGAACTGCGCCCAGAACTTCCTGGAGAGCTCCGGGTTCATCGGGTCCAGGATTCAGATGTCGGACGACCAACAGGGCTGAAAGGCGAGCTCCCAACGCGCCCGCCCCTCCGCCCGAGGTCGCGAAGAGACCCTGGTACAACTGACTCGCAAAGTGGAAGTTAACTGAAAGCACATTAATAATCTATCAACATCTACTCTCTATCTATCAAAATCTTATACTCGCGATATTACACTATTCTGTTGTTTTCGTCTCCTCTCTCCAAACAGAAAGTCCCGGCGATAAAACCCGAGAAAGCGTTGAAAAGTCCGCTCGCTCAATACGGCTTGCTCGCCAAGGCTCAAAACGAAGTTCCTCCTCAGGAAGACAAACTGCTCTCCAGATTCCTCCCTCCCGCAGCCAACTTCTCCCCGGAAGCCTAGTGGTAAGTGGCGGCCTCTCTCCACATCACGAAACTCTCGATTATGCCGTCCCTCTCGCTCTTTGACTTTGCCTTGAGCGAGAGCTCCATTCCCTGAGGCTGGTCTTCGGACGGCGGCCCCACTATTACAAAACACGTTGGCCCCGTGATCTTTCTGGGCTCAACCATGTTCGCCGCCTTGAGGACCGTGCTTTGGAGGCCCTTCCAAATATTTCTGATCTTGCCGATCGGCAGCGAGTTATTGAACTCCGCCTCCTTGGTCCCAATCTTCCACTCGAGCTTGTAAAGGTCTTGCGAAGCCCTCCAGATGTACTCGTCTCTTGACTTCCCATCAAGGACTATCTTGAGCTTGCCCCCGTTCCTCAAGAAGTCCTTGGTCTCCTTTGGAAGATCCTGTACGCCGTTTGGATACGGCTCTACGTTCCAGTGCGTGATTTCAAAGTCAAAATTATCAACCAGAACCGGAAGTGGTGTGTAGTCTCCAGACATCAGCGCCGTACTGACGCTGGAAATAAAGTCTTTTCTCGCTCCCTTGGCCTTGGAAGCGGAGCCTTCCAGTGCGTTTCTGAATTCGTCGCTAACCACTCCTGGGACGAGGTCCAACGCGAACTTGCTCAAGAACGCGACATACTGGCAAATTAGAGCCGTGGAATCCGCGTCCGACGCGAACACAGTCAGAACTTTGCTCATCACATTTATCGTCTCCGTGCTCGCTATGGACTCAATGCACATGTTCTCCGAAAGCAAGTACACCAGAACCCCGAACCCGGCCCTCATCAGTCGGAGGTGCCTACTGTTCTCTTCCTTGTGAATCGCCGTGTTAATGGACTTGACTATGGAGTTGCAATCCGTCACGTCCAGCTGGCAAACTTGGTACCCTCTTGGAGCATCCGCGGAGCTGTACTCCGAGTCCGGGCTTCCCGAATAAAGCAGCCCCAACAAAACCCTCATCCCCTCCACCAACACGAGAGTCTGATCCGAGCTGTTCTTAATGGACTCGCAGATGGACTGGGCGCCTCCGATACTCAAGAAGTCGAGGGCGTTGCTTGGGTCCGCCATGAAGCGTCTCAGAAGCCTGAAAGCTGCTATCTTCAAGTCAGAGCTTCCCTCTTTGCCCTCCACAATACTTATAATGACTCTGTAGATTCCGGCGGAAATCAAATAGTCCATATGCTCTGAAACCGAAGTCTGGTACGAAAGAAGGTGGATTGCGGACGTCATGAGACCGTTATCATAGTCATTCTTGAGCAGCTGTTTGACCACCACATCGGTGCCTCCCGCATTGAAGAAATTACTTGCGTTGCTTGGACTTCTGCAGAGCATCGACAGGACGTCAAAGCAAAGTCTCTTAATGTCGGGGTCGTCTCCCGGGGCCTCTTTGACGAGCTTTAGCAGGGGGTTGATGAGGATGCTGAAGGAGGCGAGCTGTCCAGCCTCGTTTTCGGACGCAATATTGCACAGAGTGCGCAACTCCATGAGAATCGTCTCCTTGGGGAGGTTCCCAGAGACCTCCAGGAGATGGTTGAACACCTTCTCGATGTGGTTCGAGGCGAAAACGGGGATGTTTGGAGTGTACAGGCACAGATTCGCCACGGCCTTGAGGACGGACATAAAGGCCCTGGTTGCGACTCTCTCCTGTTCTCCCTTGTAGCTGTTTAGGAA
Organism: Cryptosporidium felis; assembly: GCA_014529505.1. NCBI lineage: Eukaryota > Apicomplexa > Conoidasida > Eucoccidiorida > Cryptosporidiidae > Cryptosporidium > Cryptosporidium felis. Next base: position 2,647 of record JABXOJ010000120.1, read on the forward strand.
CTGAACGATCACTCCCGGGATCCCGGAAGACCCCAGCTCCTTTTTGGTTTCGTCCTTTTTGTAGCCCAGGTTAACTATCAAAACGCCCAGCGAGTTGATTACGTCCCAATACCCAATGTAGGAGCCGAAGAGCGACTTAATGATCTCGGGTCCCTTGGACTTGGTGAAAAGCTGCTTGTTCCCGGAGTGCTGGATCGTCAAGTTGGCCAGTGCGAGACACCCGTTCGTCACGGTCGGCGAGATCTGCTCGGGTGGCATCTTCAGGGAGGCCCTCAGGAGCTCGCAAATCGAATCTATCCCTCCGCTCTCTCCAATGTCCGACTTTATGTCGGGGATGATTGCCAAGGAACCCAGCAAATAGAGCACATCCGGCAGGATCCCAATGTCGTTTTTGGCCTTGACGATGGCGATCAGTCTCTTAAGCACGTTGGCCTCCAGCAACCCACTCACAAATTCGTCTGAGACAATTCTCCTCAGGGCTCTGAAGACGTGTCTCAAAGTGTTCAGGGTGTATTGCTTATTGTCATAGGCCTCCCAAATGGAGAGCAAGATGTTGAGCATGCCGGTCCCGACAAAAAGCTGACGGCTCACGGCAATCTTCTCCACCAGCTGGATCCTCACGGCAATCAGCTCCTCCTTCTTGGCTCCGTCCATCGGACTCGAGTGGATCTCGTTAATCAGGTCGCAGCATACATTAGCGGTACCCGAGGCCGTTGCGCACTGAATAGCGGCCTTGTCCGTCTTGCAGACGTCAATCAGAGCGGCGGCGGTTGCCTGTTTGGTTTCGCAGTCGTGGGTTTTGATATTCTCAATCATGAACTTCGGCCACTGGCCCTCGACCAAATACTCCACGTCCTCCGGGATCTTGGAGATTATCTGGGCCGCCATGCACCCGAACCTGAAGTCCGAGGAGGTGGATCCGTCCATCTTGGACGCCGCGTACTGTCCCATGGTCTGCACGAGATACTCCAGCTTCTCCGCCACCAGCGCGGACTCCGTGTGGCTCAGTGAGAGCCCATCCGCGTCTCTCCTCTTGAAGGTCTCGTAAACGACTTTGAGCGACAGCTCCGCCGGGACGTCCGCCGCCATGGTGTTGGTGATTGCCTCCACCTTGGACTTGAGCGCCTGTCCGAACTCGTCTCCATAGTAGTCTCCCAGCTGCGAGATCGCGTTCAAAATGTCGTCCGTGTGTTGGTTCTGCGACATCTCCACGCCCATTCCTTGGATCTGCGCCAGACTCAGCATCAAGTCCGCCACGGCGTCAGCCGCGTATGGGTCGGCTCCCACAACTCCGATCGAGGAAGTTGCGAGTATCGGAAGTACCGAGTTATAAGTCAAGGACGAGGCGTTCTCGTTCACCTTCAGCATGGGAGTCAAGGCCTTCGCCGCCTCCCTCACGACGTCTGGAGAGCCGGGGTAGGCCTGGATGATGGAAAGAACCTCCATTGGAGAGTCGACGCCCTGAATCTTGCCGTTCTCCGAGGAATCCGTCGCCGCTCCGATAAGTCTCGAAATCGCAACGGCGACAGCCTCGCGTCTCTGCTCCGACAAAGACTGGTCGTCGTCGTAGCCCCTGCACCTCCTGATTTGCCTGGAGACGAGCGACTTGTCCTCCAGCTGGCACCCGGCCTGCAGCAGCTTGGTAGTGAGGTCGCAGAGAGCCGCGTCGCGGATGTCGTCCTTGGAGGAGCCCTCCGTGAGTCCTTCCAGCTCATTCAGCCCGTTCACCGAACATATCAGCGCGGAGTCGCTTCCTGCATTTACCACCAAATTCCCAATGAGCTTCATGCCCTCTACCGCCACGGTGTCGCTCTTTCGGTGCTTCTTTATGTTGGAAATGATGGTGGAGATGTCTCCCATGGGCGTTTGGGCCACGAACTGCGCTCCAGTCGGGTCCTCGGCCAAGATCCTCAAGAACTCGTACACCTCTCCGGCCACGTCGGAGTCGTTTTGGTACTTCTCCAACACCTCCGCGATGTGGGGCAAAAAGGTGCCGTTGTTGCATCTTTCCAGGATGTAGTTCCTCGTGTAGGGGTTATTGAGACACCCACTCAAGACTCTTACCCCCGAGCAGACGAACCTCTTGGAGGAAACCGCCCTGGAGGAGGGATCTTCCAGCAGGTCCTCTATCAGTTGCATCATTCCGGAGGTCGCCACGGCCCAAGAGCCGAAGGAGTCCTCGGGGTTGTCGAAGGCTCTGTCTGCGATTCTCTGCGTCAAAACTGCGATGGAGGAGAGCAGCCTCACGTCCGTCCCGTAATCCCCCATTGCGGCCACCAACGACTGCAAGCAGGCCTCCGTGTACTGCAGCGCGTCCTCCGGATTATCCGGCTGAGCCGCTACGAACACCGCGAGCTGGCGGCACAGCTGGTCCAGGTCTCTCGCGCAGTCCGGGCCGTTCTCCTGCTGGGTGTTGATAATGCTCACCATCAAGCTCTTGATCGTCTCGTCAGCTCCGCACTTGGAAAGCACCTCGCCGCACTTGGAAATGATCGCGGGAGTGTCGTTGTGCACCATCATCACATTCTGCATCAGCTCCACAATCGCGCACTCTCTCAAGATGGTGTTGTCCTCCGAGTTCGTGAGGTTGTTAAGCAAAATCAGCAAGTCCTCCACGGCCTCCTCGTTGTTCTTCTGGGCGTCCAAGGCTCTCAGCACGACCTCCACGCACCTGTGCAAGTCCTGCTCGAAGTAGGCCCTTATATCCACGTAGTTACCTATGGAGTTGAGGACCCTGCAGGCGGACCTGATTTGGGCCGTCTCAGACGGGTACTTGTCCACAATACCAAAGGCTGCCATAATGCTCCCCACGTCGGTTGTGATTTGGATCAGAGACGTGTCATGGCTGCTGATCAGGTCGTTGATGGCGTTTAGACACCTGATCCTGACCTCCGACTTGGAGCTCTCATTCACCGCGTTCACCAATCTGGTCAGCAGGTTGTTAAAGGAGGGCTCTGAGAGCAGTATCTCCACTCTCTTGGGGGAGGTTGCCATGGAGGCAATTGCGGAACAGGCGGACCCGAGCACCTTTTCGTTGTCCTGGAAGCTGTCTAGACTGGTGCAGATGAGCTGGACCGCGCCGTTTTCTATGCAGAGCTCCGCTGCCTTCACGTCGAACTTCACCAGGTTCGCCAAGGCGACCAGGTTGTCCACCAGCCCGGTCTCCGTCTCTTCGTTCAGCGGACATCCGGCCAGGTCTCTGTATATGTTCAGCAGGGAAACCGGGACGCCGCTCTTCACCAAAGCGACCTTTCCGGGGCGCGAGCTCGTCAGCAGCGAGCAGAGAGTCGAAGTCGCGCACAGGACGCTTTGCGCAACGGCCCCGGAGTCCCCGGACCCGAGCTTGCTGGAGGCCAGCCCCTCGATCCTCGGGATGAGCGCGGGGACACCCTCCGAGACGGCAAACTTGCAGCCCTCCGGAGTTACCACCAGCTCGTTGCAGGCAACAACGGCCTGGAGGATGGTCTTGAGGTCCCCGGAGTCGAGGGAGATCTTGATCTCTCCGACCTTTTCGGAGATGGTCTTCTTGATCTCTCCAACAGGCACCAGCGCCAGGGCCAATGGGGCGATGATCAGACGCAGCTCCGAACTTTTGTTGTGCAGTCTCATGGCCCCCTGGACGATCTCAATGGCACCGGACTTCCTCAAAATCTCGATGGACTCCGGCGAATACTTGACGAGCAGGGAGAGGAGCGTGAAACCGACTATCTGGCACTCAACCAAGACCTTCGTGCGCTGCAGGAAGGCCAGGCAAACCTTGATAACTCCGTTTTCGATTTCGGCCCGCACTCCGCTCTCCGTTTCAGCAATGATGCAGAAGGACTTAATGCACTGAAGCTGAACGACTCTGTTTTCTATGTACTTCCTGATCGTGGAGACCAGGGCGTTTACCACGTTAATCACCATTTCGTCTCCGCCGATCCTCTGAACCTGGATCAAGCTGCGGACTGCCTTCATGTTCTCGACGACGGGATTGTCGTTGGGGTTCTTCTCCGCGAAGTTCTTCATCTGGGGGAGGGTGGAGATGTCCAGGAGCTGGACAATGGTGGGCCCTAGGTCGCCCTGAGCCTCGGAGATCTTGAGAGTACTCACGGTCTGGAAAGCCGCGGAGATTAGTTTCTCTTGGCCCTCGAAGGAGCTTTCCGAGATCCACTTTCGGACGTACCCGAGAATGTCGTCGCAAATGTTGAGGGAGGAGAACAGGGGAGCCAGACTGGATATCTTGCAGAGACCGGCAATTGCTGCCAAGTCCTTGTAGGCGGCGTTGGGGTCCGACAGGGCCACCACCGGGAGGTTGCTGGTGTGGAGAGTGACATCCTTGTCCGTGGCAATTATTTCCAGGATGTTAAGTCCCGCCTCCTTAATGTACTCATTGGAGTTGTGAACGAGCATTGCCTCGAGGATGGCATTTACCATCTCTCCCTGGCTGAGGTATACATTACTGTCCGAGACTGCGGAGAGCTTTTCCACGAGCTGGATAGCAGTGGTAACGAGAGACTCGTCGTTTATGTTCTCCATGATGGACTTTTCGATCCCGGATATGCCTCCGAACTCGGAGATGGGCTGTAGAGTCTTGATGAAGGGAGCGAGGTGGTTGAGAGCGCCCAGAGAGGCCGATTGGTAGGAGGCATCGTCGCAATAGTAGTTGAGACAGGTGGCGACAATCTCCACGCTCTGGACGCTGATGAGGGCCTCCGCGAGAGGAGCGTGCTGGGACGCGATGGAAAGCAGGTCCGCGGCGCACTTGGTGAAGTCCTTGTCGTTTTCGACGTTGGAGTAGAAGAGCTGGAGGAGGTCTCCCATGATGAATGCGGCCGAAACCGCGGTGGTCTCTCTGACGAACAAGGGACAGAGAGACTGACAGACGGCCGTGGAGATCTCGAGGTTGCCGATGCAGTTGGAGAAGGCGGCGCAAATGGCCTCAATGCCTCCAGCCTCGATGAGGGTGTCGACGTTGGAGGGGTTGGAGGCAATTCTAGCAAGGACGCGCAGAGAGCCGATGATAATTCTGCTGGACTTGTTGGCGTGTTCCTCGTCGGAGCTTTGGGCGGCCTCGGAGACTCCCTGATTGAGAGCCTCTACAACCATGGAGATACCTCCCTGTCGAACGATTTCGTCGGCGAAGGAGGAGACGTAGGCCATGGCAGAGAGCATAGTGAGGGCGTCATCCTTCTGGGCGATGTCTGAGTTGGGGGACTTAATGACGACCAGACACTCCATGAGCTTTTGGGGGTTCATCAGAAGTTCGAGACAGGCACCTCCCTTTTCGGTGATGCTCCTTCTGTTGCGATACAGGTCGATAATGTGAACCACAGCCTTGAGCGCATCTTCCGGGACGTCTCCATACTGGGCGCAGAGCCTGACGACTTCAAGGCAGTTTTCGATTAGAATGGCGGAGTCGTTGTCCGATTTGGACCAGCCGTGGGCGAACTGAAGGGTCTTGGAGCCGATTCCGGCCTGGACGAGTGCGGCGACGCCGGAATCGTGGTGGGCAATGGAACAGATGGCAGTGGTGACTTTGGCGAATTCGGAGCTGCCTAGGTATTTGCTTTCATAGAACTTGCCAAGGCTTTCAGCGGCAGTGGCGGCATCGATGGATTGGACCTGGAAGAGATTCTCAATGGTGGTGCAGATAGAGGCGATTATGGAGGAGTCGTTGGACTCCATGAGGCCGTTAATGGCCATGGCGACGGTGGCGGAGCCGCCGCTAGACTGGAAGATGTTAATTAACTCAGAATCTTGCGGATAGGACTCCTTCATGATTTCAGAAATGCCGAAGAGAATTTGGATACAGTTAGTGGAGATATCCTCATCGTCCGGGAACTGCTGGAGGGCCTCTGACATGATTGCCAAGACTCCTCTCTGCATCGCGTCCAGAGAGTTCTCCTTATAAAGGAGAGTGGGAGGCGTGCAGAGGTCGCTGAGGGACCTCAGAGAGAAGAGCAGCATTCTCTTGAACTTCTTGTGCTGATTCGCCGAAGATATGGCAGTGGCTACGCCGTTGTCTGGCGCTCTTTGAGCTGATCAGGGAAAAAGGAAAGTTAGGAGAGTCTCTGGGGACTGAAGGAGCCCTACCGGGGTGTATGGGAAGGCGGGAGCATGGAGCCGAGAGCACGGAACCCCGGGGTGCGAGGGGGAGGTTTCGGTACACTTGGAAAGTTCCGGAGTCCGTTTAGCTCGCGGAGTTCGGCTTCCCCGACTCGACTCGTTTTCCCTTGCATTTAACCCGGTTGGCGGACTCTCTCCGGTTTGGAGAGTGGAAACTTACTTCTGTTAATTGCCATGATTAGATGCGAATTCTCATAAATGTGTTAACGGATGTACCCTCTTTATAACTTAACAATAACAATAAATGGGAAATCAATAAAGTTTGAGTCCTTGCAATGAGCGAAGGCCAGGAAAACTTGGTGAAATTACGTCTCCTCGTTTGTATCTTGGGAGAAAGAAGGTAAGGATTTTCTGATTAAGTGCTTAGTTACGTGGTTCCCTCTGTTACTTTTTTTCTTGAAGTAATTGGTATATTATTTTCGAGTCTTAGAAATTGATAGATTATTGTTATGGTTTTTAACGAAAGAAAATTAGAGTTTGTTTGAGATAATTATACTTGACGTATAAATATAGATTCTTTACCTCGTTAAAAAAAAAAAAGATTCAAGCATGCATGCACGCGGCTGGCTATGCAGAATTATTTGTAAAATTGCTGGCAGTGCACATATCGGCATAAGGGAAAAGGCGCCAATGTATGTAATTTTTTTTGCATGTCCGCGAAATTTAAGTAAATTCATAGGTACAGATGGCGGTACTCTTGCCTGCTAATTTGGGTAGGAGAGTAGAATTAATTTGAGGATAAGGTTGTAGGTTTTTTCTCGTACCTCGAGGTGAGGAGGTTTCGGGTACTCGGGGATCTCATGGCTTTGTAAGAGTAGACTTATTTCTGGGGAAGCGTTTGAGTCCGTGTTGCCTACCTTGCAGTTGTTCTACACCTCGAGAGTAAATTTACAGTTTACGTTTTACTTTATGAAGGTTGCATTTGATTTCTTTCTGCCTGAAAAAACGGTTAATATTTACCGCTTTATTAATTGACTAACTTTCAGAGTGCGGCTTCTCTCTGAACCGTTGACTTCTCTGGTGCCTATTCTCTTTCTGGTTAAACCTTGTTATCTTCTTTGCGGCTATCTTCATCTTCTAGTTAAATCTTAGTTGTCTTCTTTCCTCGATAAATGGTTCGTACTCTGACACTTCTCACTAAATTTTTTTCCCGCTGGGTGGACATGTTCAAATTCAGAGAATTGCGTGTAAAACATGACATTTTCAATACCTGCATGCAAGTGAAGCAAATTTACTAATTTTCATGTGGACAGCATGCATAAATCTGTTTATTTCCGTGCGTTTCGAATACGTTCATTAAGAGTTGGAAAGGAGGCGGCTAAAGGACTCGAATCACACTACATACTCATTTTACGAGACGAATATAGGGCAATAGGAGGGAGGGGGAGGAGGGGTGAGAGCAAATATTGAAGTTGAAGCAGTGGATTTGGAGAGAAGGGAGCAGGAAGATTTATCTGGACAGCTCGAAAAGAAAGAAATTAAATATTATAAAACTTGTATTCACCAACTGAAGGAACAAAACGACATTATTACCGTTGTAAACAAATCAGGTCTCGGTCAAGAATTCGGAAAGAAAGAGGAGATGGGAGGGGAATCACATCAATTTGTTACCTTCGTTTAGACTAAAAATTAAAGAGAATGGAAGAGCCACCCACTTCGTTCCCATTCATCCCTTAAAATGACATTTCCATTCATAAGGAAATGAAATAGGAAAAACGTTAAAACAATTCAAATGATGAAATTGCAACTTTATTCAAGACAAAGAGAAATTGCTTCACTTCTTCTTGAGATATATATATAAATACCGTCCAATTTGCGCACGCAAGCCTTGAACATTTTCTATTTAATTGTGACTAACATTTAAGGAGTCTCTTCAGTAATATATTGATGTGTATGCGCCTCGGAGATGCCCGGAAGCTACAAACCAAGTAGGCGAAAGCAGACCGGGTACGGCCTAAGAAATAGCCAAATGCCAACCAAATCCCACTCTCTATCCTATTTACCGTCCATACCTATAGCAACCAAACGTCACAATAATGCCTTGATGAGAGGAGGCAATTCACACCGCCAATACAATCATCCTTTCTTCCACTCCTTCCACACTAGTCAGTTAATGTTGTATTTAGAGTATAGCTGGAGAAGATAGTTCTCCCCAAACTCATCAATGGCGCAAACATAATCACTGACTACAGAACGCCTATTTTGGAAGTGATCATTTACTCTGACTCTGGCTGTCGGTGGTAAGACTCCAAGACACTTAGACATCGTCCTGGAGAGGAAATTAAAGTGTTCTGGATCAGTAAACCTGATTTTGTGAGAAGACTTGTTATTAAATGGATCGGCGGAAAAAACCTTGATAATGGATTTTTGCAAAGTATTTTCATTCTCACTGACTAACTCGACGTGATGTTTGGCTTCAGGCACCTTACAGGTGTTCATTCCAAAAATCCTGGGATTGTTGAAGCCAAACACATGCTTTAAGTCTCTAAACAAAACCAAATACAAATGGGGATTGTGTCTGGCAAGCTGCAAAACAAAACTGTATGAAGAGCTCCTGATGAGGTTGACGATGGAGTTTTCACTATCAAATACATTCTCAACGACCATCCACTTCTTTTCATCCTTTGGTATACGAATCTTCCTGAAGGAGTTGTCTCCATCGCGTCTCAGTAAAACATCCGGAAAGATGCTAAAAGCCACGGTATTGGAGTGCGAATAATCTCCATCTTCTCCCAACTGATAAGAAAAGCAGTTCAGGGTGAGGATACCGTAGTAGACAATATGGAGCTCCTCCACACGTTCCCGTGGTGAGGGCACATCCAATTCCTCGGCATCCGAACCATCACCTTCTGGAGGGGCATCCTGGACAGTCCGATCATCACCCTCAAAAGATCCAGATCCAGTTACGTGGAAGTGGGTAGTTCCGGCTCCAAACTGCAACAGGGAAACCGGAGTATCACCACTCATAAGTCTAACCTGGCGCTCCTTGGACTGAATCCACTTTTCCAATTCCCCAAGTTTCGTATCCTTTCTAGATATCTCCTCCAATGACTCAAGAGGAGCTGGTAAAACCACATGAGTCTCAGAGTGACCAGAGTCCCAGAATTGATTGGCCCAAGTCTCAACAGCATCTTTTTGGAATGCAATCAAACGATCCACCTCGCTCTTGGTTAAAAGAAGGTTCAAGAACTCGTTTGAAAAGTCAGAAGAGAGCGTCTCGGAGCCAGTAAATATTTCGTCGACCTTCCAAGTGCTTCCGTTCAGGCTAAGCTTGGCTCTAAACTGAAAGAGAGGAGAAATCTGGTTCTCTAAGGTGGCAGGAGAGCTCTCTGGGATCCTAACAAAGTTAGTTGCGTGATTTTTTTTCATAAGTTTCTCAAAGGCCTTGATCCTGGGATAGGCGGTCTCATGAAAGCTGTGCTTTGAGCTTTCTGTCAGTTCCACCGAAACAGGAGCCGAAACACTTCTGGTTAATATTGGATACATCTGGAGGAATTTCTCCTTAATAAGTCGCTCAGTCTTTTCCTTTCTTATGTCCTCAAAGATAAGGTGCCAGGCAGTCTCAACGCCTCTCATTGAGGAAGCCAATTCACTACACTTCCCCTTTCCAGAATTAGACTTGATTGAGCTTTCCAAATCCGGATAAAATGTGGAGTCCCTGGCTGGGTATTGATTAAAGATGTTGGCCCTATAAGATAACTCAACAAACTCCGTTTTGGAGTACGAGTACTTATTTAAGTTAGAAACCGGTCTTTGGCATGCTCTCTCGCAGTATTTCTGACGGTATTCCTCATCGTCAAAAGCCCTGTTTGCGCTGCCATTCTTAAAAATCAAAACTGCAGGTAGCTTCTTGTCATTCAAAGATATGGCCGATTTTGAAATACGGTTCACATTCAGGAATATCTCATCGAAAGAGGAAACAAAATCCGTCACTGAGCCTCCGTCCTTCGGTTGATCTATTGAAGAAAGCACATTCAGGTCAAAACCAGAATTCCAAATAGCAATGGTTCCTGTCCTGTACTCAGAAACCAAGCCCCCAGATGAAGATCTTAGCCTTGGCTGGGTATCCGAAAACTCCAAAATTCCCTCTTTTCCCGGGGAATTCAAGGGAATAGGTTTTACGTCCGCAAAATATTCCACTGAATTCAAACTCATCTTGCCCTCTTCAAAGAGGTAGTGAGAAAGGGAACAGTAGCACTGACATATGAATCCATTCTCCATTGATAAAACTCTCCCTGACATCAGGGAGAGGATACTCAGAAACAATACGATTACGTACATTTTTCACTCCTTTCTTGATATTTTCAACATTAACCGTCTCTGAATTTTAAGGACTAGCGAAAATGTCTTCAGCAGCTTTCCTTCAATTCCTCTTCGACACAAAAAATCCGATCAATAAATCCGTCTTAATCGAAAATAATATTAATTCCAACTTAGCCACCCTAAATTAATTAGGTCCAAAATTTTAATTTTTAACTTTCAGGTCCTTAATATTTCCACGAACTAATAGCGAAAATCTCTGTCCGAAGACATAATGGTAACCATTTTTCCCGCCTCTTAACGTTCTCCAAAATGGCCTGGGCGGGAAGGACCACAGAAGTCAGAAAGCCAATAAAATTGAGAAAAGACTCGAGAAAATTTCATTGATTTAGAGGATTTCCCCGGAAAAAACACCTCTCGTAATTCCTTTCTTAAAGAAAATTTTCCCAGGAAATTATGAAAACTTGAAAATGTCTTTTGTGGGAAGTCAAAATATCAATTACTTTCTTCTTATTTGTAATTTTTGTTTGACGTGACGTATTGGACACTAGAGAAATAAAGCTTTAATTCTCCATTTGTTATAGGCCAAAAATTGTTAAACCGATTACATTCACATAAGAAG
>JABXOJ010000022.1:0-169903 GCA_014529505.1 Cryptosporidium felis
TTAGGCGGAGGAGTGGAGCGGATGAATTAGGCGGAGGAGTGGAGCGGATGAATTAGGCGGAAATACCAATTTGTGGATTTTTCTGTTTTTGTAATTCTTTCACTCCTATGAAAATAATTGATCATTTGATTCAAACCCAATAAGAACCTTGATAAGTCATTAGTCATATAACTGTAGACTCGGGATACTCACCAACATAGCCACTCAATTCTCAATAACTTTACAAATATGAACCATGAACTCATAAAATTGCTATTCTACGGCTTTTGGGCAAATTAAATAGAGCCATACTTATTCGAACTTATTTTCTTCGGATCAGTTATACCAGAAAAAATAATTGCAGTACTAATTCTGTCATTCTCTCTATTTAAATTCAATTTGTATCTTTTAATAAAAATAATCATTTGTAAATGGTACTTGACCTTTCGAATGTAATTGACGGTATATTTTAAAGGCTTTAAGAACGAAGTGCTATATTTATGCGCAGACTCATATGTAATATACACAAGTATTTCCTCAATTATCCAATTTGACCAAATACCCACTAATAATAAATTACAAATGTTAAATAAAATTGATATTTTCTTTATAAATCTATTCCCAAATTGACAATTCAAAGGCTAATTGACCAAAAATAATATGTAGAAAAGCCATGATTTTTCCAATTTAAAAATATAAATTCAAAACTCTGATAAAACTGACTAAATAAAGATAACTAGAAAGCTACACTGAAGAGAGACATAGCAATATAACATTTTAATGTTATAAAAATTGGAGTAACATGAAAAAAGCATATGAAGACTTGTATTATCAGCGCCACAAGGTGACTCAAATTCGAACAGAGATAATTTGAAAAACAAATAATAGACGTAACTGAAATTTAGGTAATGATATTATTATAACATAAACACATCAGCTCAAGTAAAAGAGTAATGCTCAATGTATTTTATCTTCGCATTAATAATACGCAATGATTGACGAAGTATTAGTAAATTTAAGGCAGTACAAAAACACGCCCTGAATAAACTCTCACTAATACCTTCAAAATCAGCGTATCTATCGATCGTTTTCTTGAAATCACATTTTAGGATACACGAAGTGACGTAATTTCAAGTAATCACCAAGCTGAGAAGAATGCCCCAAGTGTGTGAATAGCAATAGAATTAAAGTAGATCACCAAATGCGAATAACAATAGAGCTAAAGTAGATCACCAAGTGCAAATAACAATAGAGCTAAAGTAGATCACCAAGTGCAAATAACAATAGAACTAAAGTAGATTACCAAGTGCAAATAACAATAGAGCTAAAGTAGATCACCAAGTGCAAATAACAATAGAACTAAAGTAGATCAAAATTGCATTTAGGTAAGTGAAAGCTTCAAACTGATTGATAAATTGGTAATATCAAATAACTTTCAAATAATTCCAGACTTGTAGGGTACATAGAGAGCTCTTTTTTCTTTTCATCTAGTTCTTGGGCTCAGAGGTTCCTACAGATAATTGTAATTCCCCACACGATAGCCCAGATCCAACCGACAAACGGCAGTAACAACTGCAAAACGCCAGTAATGATGTCAGAAGCGTCATTATTTAATATCCCAATGATAATCATTCCCAAGCCAAAGATGATTATATTCAAAACGCCGAATAATACATATTTCCCCTTATCTTGTGGGGATGCAGTTGGAGTGGAGAACTTTTTGAGCCTTTCCCAAACAACAACTAAAGCATTTGACATCTCCGATTCTTTATTTTATTTGGTCCTAGAAAGATATGTTTTCTATAAAGTTAAGATTCCGAAGTTACAAAGTAATTTATGTGGTCTAAACCTAGTGATACTGTGGGGATATTTTGGTTAGTAATTACTCATCACTTATTTATTGGATATTTCCCCGCCTCAATTTTATTGTGGTAATAGCTTTATCTTATCTCAGGCGCTTCTTTTGGACATTTTTGGTTAAACATTTTTTTAAAGATAAAATTGCAACTTTTTCATTTTTTTTTATTAATGGGGCATTCTTCTCAGCATTCACACACACATATTAAAGATAATTTTGAAGTTACGTCATGGATTAGAAAGTTAAATTGATTCTCATTATAAAGCCTTAAAATCGTTAATGTCGAGATCCGAATTTTTTTAATAAAGAATTTAGAAGGTATCATCTCATCAATTTGCTTCCGACGAATTTATATTCTGGTTCCCTAGTTTTATGGCTTTCTTCTGGATATATCTTTACCTTTTCTTCAATTTTCTTCCTATGTGCATGCCTCACAGGAATTCTCTCAAATGCATGTTCATTGGAATCATCGGCCTTCGACTTGGATTCATTTATTTTAACGCAGCCAGATATTCCAAACATATGTGGACCATCCGATCCACTACAAAGAGTTTGTTGTTGGATGTAATTTGGAGTTTTATAATTTGGAATTCCAAACATGTTCATCCTATAATCAGGTTTGTTTTGATTCCTCGAAAGAAGATAACCCTTCTCAGTATCACTATTTGTACTATCAGATGGTAAGTTCGTAGAAGCGAATTCCTCATCAAGACTATCAAGATTCGAATTAACCAAGTTTTTCTTAGATTCCAAAGATAGCCTAGAGACGAAGCCACCACTCGCTTTTTCTGAAGCTGAAGACAAGTTAGAACTGAAGTTACTACTCGTCCTTCTTGATTCCGAAGATAAACTAGAGACGAAGCCATTACTCACTTTTTCTGAAGCTGAAGTCAAGTTAGAACTGAAGTTACTACTCGTCCTTCTTGATTCCGAAGATAAACTAGAGAAGAAGCCACTACTCACTTTTTCTGAAGCCGAAGACAAGTTAGAGACGAAGCAACCACCCACTTTTCCTGAGACCGATGATGAGTTAAAGACGGAGCAACTATCCGCCTTTTCTGAGGCTGAGGACGAGTTGGAGACGAAGCAACCACCCACTTTTTTTGAAGCCGAGGACGAGTTAGAAACGAAGCAACCACCCACTTTTTCTGATTCAAGCGAAGTGACCCCAAGGATATTATTCTTAATCTCAAGGAGCTTAGAAGTTGCTAAGCCCATTGAAATATCGTTTCCATTCACAGCACTGGAAACTGTCTCGTAGATAGAACTTATAGTTGAAAGTAGTCTTTCGGATAGTTTCTCATAATTTTCTGTTTCTTTTGCATGCTTTTCTTTCGCTCTCCTAGTGATTGAGACCGGACTACGATGGTCTGGTCTCTCTCTATGACTTATATGGATCAAACCCGGGTTAGTTCCCTGTCTTGCGAACTTGGCGCCGCCACCGAATATCGATCCGTCGAACCTAGTTGTTCTAGCGACGCTAACTATACCCCTCGAAAGAATTTCTCTCCTTTTAGACTCATACTCTGCTTGACTGCGCTTCAAGGGATCCATCAGAATGTCGTATGCTTCCGCCAGATCCTTAAATTTTGCTTCGCATTCCTGTCTGTCACTTCCCATGTTCTTATCCGGGTGCCATCTTATAGCCAATTTGTGATAAGCTCTTCTTATCTCACCCTCGCTATTCAAATCAGACACTTTGATATTCAAAATATCGCAGCAATCTTTTATTGACTTCCTCTGAATATTCATCAGCAAATGAGTATCTTCAAAAGCTGGCAATGGCCTATAAATCCGAATTTTCAAGTTCCTTGCTTAAAAGAATGATAAATGTAAAGTCATATGTAAGTACCCCGAAGAAAAAATTGAATGTTTTTATCTATGTAAATTAAAAAATTACGGCCCACTCAATTTTAATTGTTTTATATTAGACGTGCTCACACGTACATGTAATTGGGGGTGTGTGTATTGGCTACACAAGAGAATAGCTAAAATTCTTATCTTCACATTTTAAAGTATTTATTATTGGATCAAGTCATTTCGTTCTCTCAATTCTTTGTTCACGAGCTTTTTAATGATCCTTAACTTCTTTTTTTTGCAGAATAAATGTCAACTTGATTTTAAGTATCAGCTGAGGGGTTTGAGGGAAAGACGGAAATCCAAATATGCATTTATTAACTCGCTCGTTTTTTTCTTGACAAGATACTAGATATTTATGTCTAATACTCGAAAATGACACTTTCTCCCAATAGGATACCCATATCAGTAAACACTTGAAATCACTTTCTTTTCAATAGAGATCTAGGTTTTCAAACATTCCTATTACTTGAAATTGAACCATGATCAAGGTTATACATCATTTATTTCTGTTACTTCTGTTTTTAGTTTCAAAAAGCCATTGTGGTGATATGATTTCAGCTATTATAGAAAGTGCAGGTAATGACAACTCTAATGATCCCTATGGAAATACTGGTTTTCAACTTGATTTAAATGCTAGGAAACCAAGTAACTTTAAGCAAGGAAATAAAAGATGGTTTAAAGCAAAAAAGGATTTAATGAAATTCACCCCACAAAGAGGAATTGAGTTGGGCAAAAAGATAGCACGTAATGCCTCAATTGGAGTTCTGTGGAAATACGAACCCGGACTTTTATTAGCTGAAGAGCTAGTATCTCCTTGTTTCGGCATAATATCTTATTACCCAAATCTCCAAGTTACAGTAATGAAGGGAGAAAGGTTCTTAGGGATTGTTTGTGATGCAAGAGAACATAAGCCTATTTCTTATGACAGATTTAAGTGGTACATTGCAATTGGTGACGATCTAACTTTCACCCCAAGATATTATGTCAAAGAAGGAGCCTTTATTAAGGAAGGACAAGAACTTGGCTACCTCTCCAGACCTGCCAAATCTGTTGGAAGAGTTGCCATTAAATCGCGAGCAAGATGCTCCGGTATAATCGTGTTATGTAAATCAGGAGTTGTAAACACAGGAGAAGAATTCCTTAGAATTTCTTGTGACATAGCTACAAGTCCTAACGATGTTAAAAACAGTCTAGTTGATGAATCTCATACTTCACTCCTTGATCAATCAGATTTAAGTAAAAGTATTCCAAAACTTAGAGGCCTTGCACAAATTTCATCTCCTGAAGCCCAACTTGATGGCGATCAAATTAAACTCCCTCAAATAATGAATCCTAACGAATCTTCTACTCAGGAAGAAGATGATCAAAAGATTGCTGAAAGCCGAACTAATTCATTGGATTCACTTGAATCAAGTACCTTCCCTAACCAAGAATCCAAAAAAGATGAAAAAAGTAAGTCAAAAACTTTCTTTGATTTCGAACTTGATGAAGATGATGGTGCAAATGTTGATTTTGAAAATCTTGTTAAAGAAACAAGCAACCAAAATGAATATGCCAATGCTGAGTCTGAAGGTGGTGGTTCTGAAAGAAAGGAAACAGGAAAATTAGAAACAGGCGAAAGAGGACATGAAAAAGAAAAAGAAAAAGAAAAAGAAGAAAAAGAAAAAGAAAAAGAAGAAAAAGAAAAAGAAGCCATTAACGCAATGATCCAATCTCACAAGCGAAAAGGTGACAGAAAAGGTCCAAATAAAGAGGAAAAACCGAAAAAACACAATGAAGTTTCCAGCTTGAATGTGGGTGGAAGTTTAGAACTTGAAGGTCTGAGTTCCAGCATTGTGGGTGAGTATGACTTAACTTCAATAGACTAGATGAGAATTGAAGATAAAGAGACGCTTGGAAGTACAATGGTAGTTCCTGGAGAATATAATATTATAATGTGGGAGATAGTTATCCTTAGTAGACTACATTATTTTTTTTAAAGATGCATGACAGATGTATCTTTAAAATAAATCGTTAATGAAATATTCAAATATTTGATCTATTTTTTATACTAATGACTTTCTGATAGCTCATCCGAATCCGTCTCTTTTGGTTTAATTTTTGTTTGGCTCTTTTCTTGAAATAATGCGTCGCTACAGGCTTTTAAAAGCTGTGGCCTAAGAGAACGATATCTTTCTGTGCTATCGAAGTAGGTTTCGGCTTTGAGCTTAAAAAATGTTGTAAGAGCATCTGCGCATTCTATAATAGAGTGTTTTGCAAGAATTATATCGCAACAATCAGCCAAACTTATTCTTTGACTGATATGTTTTATTTGAGGAATATTTTCAATGGCAGCTTTAAGTCGCTGAGCTCTTTCTTTAAGAGTGGGAGATAATAGACTACAGACCCCGCTTCTAGTTCTGAGTAATCTTAGAAATTCTCTCCTTTCCTTTGATATCTCGAGCCTCACAGGTTTTCTTGCGGACCTCAATACAGTATACTGTGAATAAGCTCTGTCATTATTAACATCCCAAGGGCCCTTGCTATATCCTATTTCAACACATATTTCTCGAAACTTTTGCCTGAACATTTTAAAGGATAATCCCCACTGTCCATGAAATCTTGCAAGAAGATCTATAAAAACTCTTTCGCAATCCCCAGCTCCACGATAAGTATTCAAAAGGTAAATTGCCTCGCAGATATGTTGTTGAGTCCACCCTGACCCAGCTCTGCTACCGGAAACTCCCTGATTACTTCCAGACCCCCCAGACCCTATTCCACCGAGAATACTTACTAAATCAACTTGAATCATTCTATAAATTGTCCCAACTTTGATCATCACTTCTGGATTTCCCGTAGAAATTGCCTTGCACCAATTAACATTCAGCCTTTCAACTTGATGTGACTTTGGTAACCCTTTGTAATGAGAATTGGCTATCCGTCTTATAGCGCTAAACTGAAATTCAGGCTTCATTGTAGGTATGGGAATTGAGAGTATGAGTTCATCAGTAGGATTATCATACAATAATAAATCTTCTTCCCTAACTAAGGGTACAGGATCAGCGAATCTGAAATCTGGTCCCAAAGATTTACCTTTATTATGTAATCCGAGGTCAGCTGATCCAGACCCAACCAAGTCTAATTTCCTATTATTTGATGAATTACTGGCACTTCCGTGTAGTCCCTCCTTCTTTGAATCTGCCTTTACCTCCTTATCCTCTTCTCTCTCGCATGAAATATCAGCAAGTGGCCGTAAAGACTGCTCATGCTCCAATTCAAGACCTATCTCTTCTTTTACTTCTTTACTCGAATCAATATCATCTGTATATGCTTTGGTCCCACTGCCTTCGAAGTTTTCCGCAGCGAGTGTCATCATTACTTCCCTCCAAAGCTTCGCACAAAACAGAAGTAATAAGTATATTGAAAATTTCATACTTTAAATGCGTTAACCATTGACATTGTTCAGAATAACCCAATATTTGTTCGACCTTTTAACTTCATAAAATTTACAAAAATAATTGCAATTCATGGCGCCATATGTTAAGATCTAGAAATGTGATATTACGAAACTGCAATGAGAAAATAAATTAACTGTGAAATATTACACAATGTTATTTGATACAGCTATTTAATATCAGTTGGATACCTATTGTGAGCCCTTAAATTACATATTTACATAGATGTTCGATATTTAATACTGATAACACGAGATTATAAATATATTTATATAACCTCATTCAAATTATGACAATTTGTTTCCCAAATATATCTGAATGTTCAAAATAATATTGGCAGTGAATAAATCAGAACAAATATTAATATAATCAACAAAACAAAATTGAAAATTTCAGATACCGAAACACTCCGAATATATATTGACAATCAGTCTAATTATTTTAATGTGAACTTAAGAATTAAAGCATAATAGAATTCAATGCATTTTAAAATACTGAATTGTGCATGTAATAGTAATAATTTATTTTCTTTAGCGGAATAAATATTTACTCATTGGTAACTACCTTATGTTGTCTCTTTTAAATGCCGCCATATTTGTAAAAATTGACATTAAAAATCACTGGTTAACAAATATAAGATTAGGCTTGGATTTCATTCTTCCATTGCCAGAAATAGTGTCCGGGGTCGAGCTAGCAGTCGTAAGAGGTGCTTTGATAAATGAAATATTCACTTATATTATTCCTTGGATTATTTTCTTGCTTCCAGTTTAACTTTTGCGCTTCGAATCAGAGCCATTTCATCGGTAAACTGGGAATAGATGTGTTCATTGAATCCCATGGTCTTCAAAATATTTCTCACATAACTTCATCTGAAATACTCTCTAATATATACTTCTTTAGTGAAAATATTTCAAGAGTAATTCGCGAGGAAGTTTTCATCAAAGATACTAATAATCAGACTATAGCTGCTCTTCAGTCATACAAAACAAATGTTAAGCAGATGTCGGAAGAACTTATTGGTGAGATTAAGGAATCTTTGGATATTCATCTATGCTTATTAGACAATATTGCTGAAAGGTATAAAAAGGCCAATTCAATAATTTCTAACCCCTATAATCCAATAAATCTAGTCAATGACAAGGAACTCATCAACGAGTTAAATACTTATATCTACAATGACATTTTATTTCTTCTCCGATCAGCGAGGCCTGATAAAAGCCAACTGTTAAATGATTTGAGAGGTATATTAAAAGATAGACTTACGAGTCAGAACGGAGTACTAGAAAAGGTTATTTTTTTACATAAGCTGACAATCGAAATTGAAATGATCGAAATATCGAATTCATTTGACGAGAATCCACAGGGTTCAAGAGATTTAGAAAAGAAAATGGACAAATTTGTGAGAATGTTGTATGTTTTGCAACTTTTGACCAAACTCTCTAATGGAATATTTCAACAACCTTTTGAAATCTCAATCACAAAGGCAACTAAGCACCCCAATGTTCTTGATGAATCTTCGTCCCAGAATACTTTCTTTATTGTATACCCCAAAGTTATTATCAATAGCGAATATCACCCCAGCGATAGATTACAAGAGAGTTTCGAATCTGCTTTAATTTCACAGGAATTCCACTCTTCTGAAGCATTTAATTCATCTATTAGTAAGTGTTCTCCTAATAAGCAGGACCCACCTGCTAATCTCATTCCGGAAATTCCAAATGACCAAGAGTTCACAATCGGCACTATTTCACCTACTTCAACTGCATTGGATGCTCAGACAAATGAAACTCGAGTTGATGAATACTCAAAAATTGAAACGGTTTCAGTGGATACATATAGGGTACATGAAACCGAAAATTTTACTGAACCTACTAAATTTGAAACACCCATGAACAAATTTTCCAGCAACATAGCAATTGAGAAGTGCTTCGAATTTCAATATATTTGTCCTGCAGTTCGTCACCTTAATGATAGTGAAATGTTCGAACTGGAACTGAGTCTATTCCCTTATAGACTTGAGGCACCATTGGCTAAAGACGAAAATCTTATATGGGCAATCTCAGAGAGTTTAATTGAAAACTACGGAGCACGAAGAAGACTTTTGGAAGTTCTTTCTCAAAAAATAATTGACCTAAGTTTATCTATTAACCGCTCTAATACAAATCCGATTATGAACACTGGTGAATCCAGATATGATCGAATCGATTTTTACAGGAAAAGTCACTATGATTTACTGTTAGTTTTATTCTCACTAAAGGATTTTCTAAGTTCAAACAACTCTTCCGAAATTTCGATTAACAGAAAAAACTTCACTGACAAATTCGTACCATTGATAAGTACTTCTTCACCGAGAAGACTAAGTAAATCCATGAATTCAGAGAAGAAACTAAACGCATGTCCTAGCTCGCCCAAAAACCCCATATGTTCCAATTTCCTTAGAACAAGAAATGCTTTTGAGAAAAATGGAGAATACAAATTTCCTATATCCAACAAGCCACTAACTCCTAATAGTGATATCAATGCAAAACCAGATATTTCAGAGCTGTGTACAAGATTAATCACTACTATCTCAGTTGTTAAATCGGTCAAGAGCTTCAATGACAACACATACAAATTTGCTCAAAAAGTCTGCTCAATGATTTTCGAACTTCCTATGCACAACATTTTGAGTAGTAGAGACCATGCATGGCTAACAGGACTTACTTTAGTAGATACAGTGAATACTCTAATTAAAAAAAATAACATTTCCAGTGAACTATTTATTAACCACAAAAATGCTCTCAGAGCTCTCAACTATGCT
This sequence comes from Cryptosporidium felis, assembly GCA_014529505.1. Taxonomy (NCBI): domain Eukaryota; phylum Apicomplexa; class Conoidasida; order Eucoccidiorida; family Cryptosporidiidae; genus Cryptosporidium; species Cryptosporidium felis. The sequence goes on from JABXOJ010000022.1 coordinate 9,932, forward strand.
TTCTCGCAAAAAATCTATAACTTATACCAAGCATGCACGCAATCCTTGGTTTCACAGAAAAGTACTGCAATATACAAAAATGGTATTTCCCTTCACGCTATCAAACCTTTAATGAAATCGGCCTGTGCGGAATATTTTGGAGTAAGCATATTTTCGTTCGAACGCTAAATTAATATTTTCGGATAAAATTGAACTTAATATTTCCAAAAACCTTTATATTATTTGAATAATGGTGCATTTTCTATAAAATTGGATTCTAATCCACCCTTTATTTTTATTTTCTTTTTTCCCGTTTATTTAATGCGGCCACACTCGGTTATCAGTTGGCTGGATGGCCGAGTGGACTAAGGCGCAGCATTCAGGTTGCTGTTTTCAGGGGTTCGAATCCCCTTCCAGTCACTTTATTCTCGGCAAAGACGAAATTGAATAAATTACTATTAAATGAAAGATGAGAAAGAACAGAAACCATTCATTTATTGCGATAACATGGGTAACTAGTTGGACTTCTGTAAATCCAGAATACTATTAAATAGTGGCAGTAAACCCAAAAGACCGTATGTCTTGAGGCAAATTACTTTGATTATTTCATTAATGTTACTAATATTTGAAGTGAGGTTGCTTTTAGTGATAATATATTTTACTTGGAAATAGCATTTCTTTGGACGGTCAAGAGGATTTTCTCTTCTGGTTTGAGTTATTGCTTCGTATGTCTTTTTGAGAACCTCGTTCTTTCGCAAATTCAAATGTTTCGTTATCGAGGAGTTGAAAAATACGGTGTCTCTGTAAAATTGTGTTTTTGAAATTTTGTTAACTTCTTCTTCAATACAAATTTTCTTGTTGTTCGTATCACTTTCAGAATAGAACATAATTCTTGATGCAATTATTAATTTGAAAACGAATTTTGAATTACAAACCTTTGGATCTAGCTTGTTTATATTCATATTTATTATAAGTCTGATAAAATCGGAGTTAATATGGACTCGCTTTTTTTTGAGATTGAAACTCGAAGTGTACTCTTCGAAGATATTATTCATTGAAGTAAAATTAATATGATTTTTGAAAAATGAACGGAGTTTCAAAATCCCATCCTTCATGTTCATTATTTCAACAATCTCATATAAGTTACTTTCTATGGTCGAATACAAAATCAAAAACTGATATATTGCTAAAAATATCATTCTGATCTTGGTACGAGTCATGTGAACTTTAATTCGATCTTCTTTACTTATTAAAAACCTACTCGTAAGTGATATTGCAGCCGTTGTTATTGGAACTCCGGAAACCTTACTTCCAATCTCGAATTGAATACCATCCATCTCCCCCAGTGACCTGAAATGAATGTCACCACCTTCCCTACCCTCCGGAAATTCGGAGTTACTGGTTCGTTTATTAACACTCAATTCTTCCTTCCTATGGCTAATAACCTTCTCGGTTTCAAGCAATGCTTCCTTTAATTGTGAGCTTGAAAGGTCATCGCTTACAAACCCCGTATAATTTACTTGAGGTTCACTATCCTCTTTCATCGCATTCAAAATTTCCCCAAAAATGGAGTCCTTCCCGTTGAATTCTATCTCGAAGTTGACTTTGCTATCACTTGACTCCACAATTTCAGAAATATCAAAAATATCCAGCCCAGAACCTTTATCCTGCTTTTCAACTCCAAAATCACTTGGGATATAAGACTCCATTTCCTTTACAGACAATTTTCTATTTTTCTTTCTTAAACAAGAAGACTTGTTCTCGTTATCATCAATAAAAGCAGTGCTCGTTACGTTATCATCCACTACTTGTGTTGAATTGGCCTCTTTAACAAGGTTTCTATGTTTTAAGCCCTTGGAATCATTCAAGTTACCCTCTTCAAATTCTACTTCAAGCTCACCAACACTCTTCAACTTCCTTCTTCCGCCTGACCTGAACGAAAAATCGATCACTTGAATACATTCTTTTTCCAAAAAGTCTAACCTGTTAACTCCATATTGAATGATGTATTGTACAGCTGCAGGCCCACACCTGAAATGCATTTTGTTGGCTCCTGGTATCAAGTATTTCTCAAATTTCCCAATCTCAGTTTCTTCAAATATTAATATGTAAGTGAATATTCTCTTTGATTCAAGCCCATTTTCAAGAAAGAGTGTAGGATCTTTATTCATACTATCGCTTTTATTGCTAGTAATAACTAACACATGTGAACATACGGCAGGAGAACCCGAAGGTTGAGTCTCCGACTCGAAGATCAAACTACATCCTCGTGGAAAACTACTCCGAGCCACCGTTCCATACGTTGCTATTACTAAACCGACTGCAAACAAAGGAACCCAACCAATCCTCATGTCTCAACTAACAAAACCTATTTCTTAACACTCTATCTCAATACTACAAAGGCTAAGAGTACCTACCACTCCGATATCAAAAAATCCGCAAACCTGGCGGGCTCGCAACGTGTGTGTAGCCAGCCGCGGATGGTCCGCAGATATCCCATGTGACTTTGGTAACTGAAAAAATACAAGAGCCCCCCGACCACGGCTATGAAGATAAATTTTCAACCTGCAAAGTCCAGAGGAAAATTCTAGTAGCCTGTAGGATCGCAAAGGCAAACAAAAGCAATTCTGCATACTCACTCTGAAGGGAGGGGGAAAGGACGCCTCCCAAAAACTGACTCAATTCCACAATTGTACTCAAAGAGTCCTGAACTGATTGTTCAAGGGACCTTGGCCAAACAATGATGGCAGCTGGCCATTCTGAATGAAGAAGGGATGGCCTTCATTAAGGTTCCGAGCAACAAATGGCGACCTGAAGTTGACGTACTGATTCGCAAAATCCAATTGGGGTTGAACGGCGGGGTACGTACCAAAATTTGGAACCGGCAACTGACAATACCTCGGTGGAGAATTGTAAAGAACTTGTCTGACCCGATGTGATAAGGTGATAAAGGCAATAAGCTCGTTCAGACCAAAATTCTCCATCTTTTCACTAATAGACATCTCCCTGAAACACTTGAATTTCCTCGTGGAACTCCTGTCATTGTTCTCATCCTCAGCCGAAGATGAGCTTCGAACCGCTCCAAGACTCATAGAGAGCATTCTTTTCAATTCATTCACGTAACCAGAAACGATGGAGAATATCTGAATGACGTCACACCTGAGCCTTAAAGTAATGAATTTGTTGTACACGACTAGTGCAAGCGATTCAGCTTCACCAAACTCAACTGTACTGAAGGCCCTTTCTGGAAACCCCTCTAGACAGAGTCTCCAACAGCCATTGCGATTATCGAAGCAGATTCCCATCCAAACTCCCTCTGAGTCAGAAATACCCCTACTAATCAGCTCCTTAAGTAGAAGCTGTGGATCAGCACTAGTTGTCCCTCGCGAGTTGGTATTGGTATGAACCGAAGGAATGACTGGAGAGACAACTCGCGTTACCGAATTGGAGTTCCATTGGACGGGTGTCTGAGGAGCGGCAACCTGTGGAATGAGATTGAATGGAAGTCCAGACAACTGAAATCCTGACGTGTTCCCGATATTAGTCATTGCGTTAGTAAACAAATTGTTTGCAAACATTTGGCTGACTAAGATATTGTTCAGGAAGTTGTTTGGAATGGAGTGTGAGACCTGTGGGTTGTTTGCCACCGAGTCGCCCTGAATCTTGGTGAGTGGAACAAAGCAGTTATTCTGTGCAGTACCAAGAGGGGCTGGTATGTTGGAATCTGGTCGGATCAATTCCCCAATTAGGTTATTCTGCACATCATCGTCCACCGCAGGAATAATGACATCATCCATTGCAGAGCTATTAGTTACACCATTTTGAGATCTTCGGTTGCCGGATCTGCCTCCACGTCGGCCTCTCGTAACTGCTGTCAAGGGTCTTTGAAGCTCGGATACCCCACTCAAAACGTCGGAATCCTCGGACTCTTTTGCAAGTCTGAATTCGTTTCCAAAATTCCCGATAATATTTATGTGATAGAAACGAAGAGCCATTTCATAAGACCTCTCGACGCCGTACCTCTTTGCTGAAAAATATCTCGATATCTCCGTTTGTCTCTTACGAATACGAACCTGCCAACCGTGATTTCTCCTGTCATAGTAAATTCCTTTGAGTGACATCTTCTTAAAGCTCCTGTAGTTAAGGATAATAGCCCTCTCAACCTCCTGAGGGCTGACCCTACTGGAACTCCTCGCCCCAGCCGCGCAACCGCCAGACCTATTCCTCGAGGACTTGGAAGTCTTATTTACCCTTGGGCGAGATGACCTCCTAGTTGAACTTGAAGAATTCGATCTAGAACGAGTTCTCGAAGTCGTATTATGTGTCCGATGTGAGGGTGAACTACCTTGGGGAACTGGGTATATCAAGTGAGAAAACAAGTCAACAGTTGTCTCTAAATTGCCCGATTCTACTAGTTCCCTTGGTGGTTCCAAGAAGACAGAGTTCAATCCAGAGCTCGAGGTTTCTTCAATTGGCTTAGTTTCCTCTATCCCAATATCGGAGTTTGTGGAGTCAGACGACTCTAACGGATTCAACGAGCTATTTTGATTTTCAAAAATAGTTGGACGATCTTGGTTTGCGAGAGCTACCATGGAATCTTGAAAACGCGGAATTTTTGGATTCAAATTGCCGGAAACCTATTTTAAGTTTGCTGATAATGCGGACTAAAGTTGTTCCTGAATAGTACAAAACTATGCCGCAATGTTATTACATCAATCGATGTATCCTCAGTCAATATGTTGAATATCACAGGGACACTCCCAATGCCAATGATTCTTCACGTAACAATCAGAGAAACTAGTTATTTCTCTGAAAAACCACCGGATGTCCTAATATCCAAAATAATATGAGAAAACCTTTCCCGTAATATCAATAATTCCCTACCGAGTTTCTGGAAGAAATCCTTTTTTCCTGATAGGCTTTGTTACCGTTATACTGGAAACTGAAAACTGATATGTGCTTTCAATGTACCTTTTGACCAATAAACTTGTGTTTTCTTACCACAACCCTTTGTTCACTTTAATTCTGGTATTTTATGCCAAAACTAACTGCTCTCAGCAAATTGCTTTGCGCAAGATCTAAGCAATGACAAATCGCTTAGGCGGGCTGTCTGGGTCTACGAAAACGTCGAGTTATAGGTGTGAGGCCTCCCAAAAATCTCATGTTTTACGGATTTTTCCCGCCTATGATATCCAAAGTAAAAATTCACACTTCAAAATTAGGTGAGAAGGTATTCACACTTAGGATAAAAGTAATTATTCACTCGAGGGATGTGCATCAGAAATCAACTCAAAATCTGTGCCTTTTCTTTTTTTTTAATTTTCGGAGTAGGACTTTACTTTAACAAAAATACTCCCAATGTAGAAGTGTACTTGAGGTGCTACTGGGACTTTGCAAGGTAAGGAAAAAAGCACAACCAATTTTAGGAAATTTAGATAATTCCCTTTCAAGGATTACTCCACAAAACTCCAGATCTCCCTTGAGACATTTTTTGATCGGCCTAACGGTTATTATTAATAGGGGTTTAATAGGGGGTGATAGGATCGTCTCGAATTTGCTAGGGATATTCGGCGTCAGAAAATCATTGGAGACAGTACTCGAATTCTGGAGTGAGTCTCCTGCCGGAACTCCCACGCTCACAGTTGTGTTACTCACCTTCTATCTATTTAGATTACTTCTCTTGAGTGACTATTCACCCAGAATCCTGGGTGATAAAGGTCATCCGCCAGTCAATACCAAAGTACTGGTTGAAGGTTTGGAGTCTGATTTGAGCGGACTCGTCAAGAAGATTGTTGGGGGCGAATGTGAAGTTTGGAAGACTGAGAATCACCGAAGTCTTAAAGATCATGAGTTAAATAGTACTTCAGAACTTGAGGAATCGATTCGGGCCCTTTCTCAAATTTCCTCGGAAATAACAGAATCTCTGTACAACTTTATTATTGCATTTCATACTGAACAGTCCGCATTCCCCGGTTCAAATGAACCTCAAATTGAAATACCCTGCAACTCTAGCCAAAAGGCTATGCAACTCCCCATTTTGCACCATGTTCCCATTAAGCACCATTCGAGCCAAGATTTGTTATATCTTGAACTTCCATCTAAGCCAGATTCAAACAAGAGTAGAGAGACCTTCAATCAACTACAGAATTCCCATATTCAAAGTGAAACTCTTCACTCATTTAATCCTGAAAACTTGGTTCCACCGATACACGGGGGTGGGACTGATTCTAACCCCCCAAATAACTATTCGAGCCTCGGAGGTTCATATATCGAGGTAAACTCGGATGAAAGGATATCACCCGAACCCAACTGTGAGGCCCTATATTTTAAAGACGAAAGAGTTAGTTCGGAAGTAGATCGCGAATTCAATTCTAGTATATATTCAAGTTTAATTTAGGACTGAAGTAGTGCAGTTAGAGAAAATAATCGTACAGATTTGTCATGTAAAAGGAAAACTGAATAGAATAATTCGTTTTACTCTAAAGGATTAGTTCTCGATAGGTTTGCATACAGGTGTATTTTTCGTGGGCGTTTGGACTTCGTCTTGAACCTCGGGGAAGTTACTGCTCGAGTCTGAAGTTACGGATGAGTTATTTAATTCTTGTGGATTCGCTTTTTCAGAGGCTCTATCTGCAGAAAAGTTCTGGGTGCTGTTGAGCTGTTGTGCCCCAAATACAGACGACCAGAACATCGGGAGTACCGAATTCCCGAAATTAGAAATAAATCCAAGATTCATATTATCGATATTTGTGTATCCAGTAAAGTGAGTTTTGGTGGAGTCGCTTGAAGCAGTGAAGGTATCTTGAAAAAAATTACCATTTCCATTGTGGAGTGATTCAGAATTATTTTCTTGAAGCAATCTTATGAATAACGGAAGATCAGTCTTGCTCTTCTCAACGTTGTCCTTATTCTGGGAAATTTGGTGCGTAAAACCCAAATTGTTCAGGGAAACAAGTCCATTCTCTGTTATTCCACTGGTGACGCACGCAGCATCTAGTGCAGAGCGCAATACTGTTGAGAAAATATCCTGATTGAGAAACCGAATACAGGATATTGCATGCAAGAGTTCCGTTTGAAGCTTTGGAGTTAGCGAACGAAAATTTAGAAGCAATGAAAGCTCGAGTGAATCTTTAGCAAAAGATATGTTTAAATTTGTCCCGGTAATTGGGTTTTGGGAAATTAATGAATGGTCAAACACTGTCCCAGTAGGAAATACCCCATTAATACTAGTGACTCCGGTGTTTGAACGATTATCAGCAACTTGGGCGTTTTCAAGAGGTGCAATAGCTTGAGGATCCTTGTTCGTAACTCGTTTTCGAGACTGGTCTCCACTTGAGCCAACTCCTGGGTAAGTTTGAACTAATTTTTTGAATTCGACGTCCTTCCTTCCCTCAAACAAACAGGAATCCTCTCGTGTCTTGGAGCCACCTTGTATTTGCTTTTCAAAACCCTTATGGCGCTTATTTTCATAAAATCCAGTCCCCGTGTTCATTACTTCATTCGATGAGGACTGAAATGAATACTCCTTTCTAAAGTCCTCTGTTGTGAGAGACTCTGTATGATCTTCAAAAAGTGCCATACCAATTGGTAAGTCTGAGCCATCCTTTTGAAGATGTACGGTGTGGAGCTTGATAAGTTTAGAAGAATGTGTGGAATTAATAAGGATCTGATGGCGGCTATTGAAGGCATTTGTTCGCATCCTGGCCGAATAAAACTGTTTCCATTGTGAATCCGGTTTGTTAGATTTGGCATATAGAATATAGAAACCGTTGTACTTAAGATCGAACCCATTCTCCGTAACATAAGTGAAGTCTTGTATGTCAGAAACGCTCAAATTTCTCCATTTCATAACTAACCTCGAGAGAGGGTCGCTTCCACCACCCCTATAGCCTCCTCCAACTTTATTACCATCATAATTCAGAGGAGTTACAACGTAAATATTCCGGGTCCTATTTACAAGTGGCGGTGCATGTGGAGCTTTAGAGCATCCTAATAAATCCTTGGAAATATTAGATCTTGAGAGAACTACCCTATCCGTATCTACTGGTTGCCAGTCGCCTACATGACAATTCAAAAGTGGTATTTTATGTTGTACTTGTTCATTTTGCGGAATCTCAAGAGTGTTACTTTCGTAGAGATGTACCAAAAGTCTTGCAGCAGAAATTAAGCCAACAAGTTTTATTTGATTCGACGATCCAATTATCAGTCTTCTGTATATAGAATCTGTTAATCTTTGGAAGAATGGCCTTTCCGTGAAAATTTGGCTTTGGGAAGAAACCCTCAAATTCGAATCACTCAATTTCTCATTACAATATATTTTCCCACTTATTTCAGTGTTCAGTTTCTTTTTTCTCATTGATATAGCCTTTACAATCATTTCATCTGCCAAAGCCGCACTATTACTTCCATTCTCACCCTTATCAATCCCAGCATTCTCTTCCAAAACAGAGCAATCACCAACCTCTTCGCTAGGGCTTGTATTGATGTTCGGAGCCTCTTCTGAGTTCACCACTACGTCGTTTACTGCTTCATCTCTCATATTATCAACATTGAAACATGCCAACTCAATTGCCGATATATTACTCGAAATGAGCCACAAGTAAATCAATCCGATTAATTTTTCCTATCCATGAATTTTGAAAAAAAAAAAGAAAAAAAGCTTAATATTACTCATAAACCCCTTACCAGCTACTCAAGTATCTGTTATCGCGTTTTTTTCAATATTTCAAATTATTGAAATTATTTGCGCACATATAATTATTTTATTATCACTGAAGTTACCACGATAATGCAAAATATTCCAGTTAAAGTCGCATTCCTATTAATGTTTTTATTTAATAAGCATCTTTCTAACGCCCTGTCTAAATTAAACAAATTATAAATTACTACATCAGATACGTTCCTTGAAATTTCCGCATAAAGACGCAAAAATCAAAGAAAATGTTTAGAGGGGGGGAGGGGGGTTGCATGTTGGCGCCTACTAGAATAATTTATATCATACAAAAGAAGCCTATTTAAACAATCTTTGGAATTAGCCCATATTAACTTCCTGCTAATTAATTACTCCTCCGTGAATCTTTTTGCTTTTACTCGCCAAATACTATATCTCCCAAGCCTTGTTCATTTTCCTTTGGTGTATTCTCGATGAGTATCTCAGGAGCATCTAGGTCTTCCTCTGGTACAAAGCTTTCCCAGTGAGCAGTGGTAACACCATATCCGAGCAGTAAGAGGGAGAGGGGATCCTCCTGTTCAGATCTGTGTATTAGAGTCAACAGAGACCTTGAGATCCACGCATTTTCTTCGTCCAGAGCTGTCCTGATAATTTTATTGTCGTAATCGAAGTAGTATAACTCTATCAATGTTTTCGAATCCAATATCCCGTTAAGTGTGGAACTCAAATCTACTACAATAGAATTTTGTGCTGAATATGCAGGAATCCCTACAGCTCTCGCAGTTTCTGCAAAAGGCCTGAATGAAAATTGTACTTTCAAATGCGTTGTATTAAACATCTTTGTATCTCCCGTGGCATTCACATCCAATACTGGTTCTTGTTCATTTTTTTCCATACTCTTGCTTTCTTGGGGTTCCTCATGTTCTTTTGGGACTTTCTGCTCTTCCTTCTCTACTTTTTCTTCCAATTGAACTATTTCTTTGATTGGTGACTTCGGACTTTCTATTTTGCCACCTTCGGAGTCCGTGATCTCTTTATTTTCTAAATCCTCAGCCTTATTTATTGCTTCTAGCCCCTCACTTTTAAATTTTATTCGAGAACCTCTTATGGAATCAATTCCATTTGCTACATTGTATAGCCTCCTGTAATTCTCTTCAGAAGTGGGAACTATGTATGCGCTTGTATCTTTCTCTGCCTAAAAAAAGAATTTTTAGGTTTCGAAATAATCAATATTTGGATTTCGAATGCATCTAAAATTAATTCGATAACTTACACATCTTAAATTTCCAATTAAAAAACTTGAGATTAAAACAAAAATTATATAACTTTTCATCAAAACTTCAATGTTGCAAATATTTATCAATAGCGAACTGTTTTCACATTTGATTTCAATACTTCATATCACTTAAATATGATTTATATCCAGAAATTCAATCTAAAAAGTGTATTTTCAAATATTTTATTAAACTGGCCTCAAAAAATTGATCTTTCATGTTCAATATTTGGCGCCTAAGATCTAACATTACATGGTGCAATAAATATTGGAGCTCTGGTAAGTCAAAAAAAGAATAAAAACCAAAAACAGATCAAAAATGAAAAACTAACTTTAATATTTACGCTTATTTCCTTTGGAGCAGTAATATTCTCGGTCCTAAAGTCGACGAACGCCATTGGTAACGTAAATTTTTAAGTCCCCAATATACAAAATTGAAATGTTACTTGAGGAAATATTTAAATATTTGAAAATGAGTACTCCATCACATAGTATTCTTTTATTTACTATTCTATTATTTTTTATTACAATAGATATAATTCATTCAAGACCATATTTGAAAATTTCACAACAAATTCCAAAAAATGAGATTTATGCACAATTATACATTTCGAGTTGCGGAATTTCAAATTATCATTTGAGTAATTATGGACACTTTGGTGGATATTCAATCCAAAACTTTTTGTCCTCGGTGAAGAGTATATGCATTGATGTTGAGGAAAATGGTAAAATTGAAACTCAGATGAAGGAATCTAATATGGAGCTCAACCTTGAAGATCCTCTGAAATCAGCTCAATACATTTGGACCATTTCACGTTTGAAATACGAAATTTACTTATTGGAGCATGAGGCCTTTAAAATTTGGACGACTACTCTGCTTGATTTGAAATTAATTAATCAAGCAGATATACCTGTATTTCACCCAGAATATCAAATTTTAATAAGATCAAGACCAAAAAAACCTGGAGTTCAAATTCCAATCAGAATTTTCCCGAATATGGACGACATACTAATTATTTTATCTTTAGTAACTCAGCATTATCGGAAGGGAAAGTTTGCAACCGATTTTACAGGAGGTAAGAAACCCATTATTTCCGATTCTCTTAAAAAGAATGCCACTCCTTTGATACAATCCAATATTGATTATTATGTTCCCATTCTAACCAAGTTGTATCCGCCTTCTTTTGATTATAAAAATTTAATTTCCTCTGTTTCGTTTGTTTATAGAATGATATATTATTGCACAGGAAATATAATTAAATTGAATGAAGCTTGGGAAATCTGGGCTCAGGCAATGCCTTTAGGAGGGGGTGGAACCATACCAGAATATGATCCAAAGTACAAAAAAGCAATACTGACTCAGAACCCAGAAGACAAGTTCCCAGAAGAGAGAAACTTTATGGTTGTACTAGAAAAGTTAACTCAGCTTCAGGATCCTTCCTGGAATGTATTATTTCCACCAATGTATAGTCATAGAAAAGATATTAGTGGTGGGATCGAAAATCACGAACTTTTTAAATTTATGGAACTGAAAGGATTTTCATTTCCAAATAAAAATTCTAAGGATATTGAGGGAATTGTGGGAGTTTATTTTATTCTGCACTATATACTCAAGATTTTTATCTCTATTGAAACGGCTGTAGACCTTTGGGTAACAATGAAAGCCTGGTTAACCATTTCTTCTGAATATTACTCTTCCAATAAAATTTTTTTCGTACAGTACAAAGGTCATAAAAGAAATAGAAGCGAATTAGACCAAAATGAAGTCAAACCAAAATGGGCAACTGGAAACAGACATGTTAACGCCTATTCAGAAATAGTAAATACCTTCCTAACTGAATTCGAAAATGACTTCCCCTACATTATTACATGCCCGGATGGAGAGCTTGCTTTAAAAGAAAAAAATAGCCAGGATATTAGATATAAGTTCAATCCCTACAGAAATCAAAAGAGTGACCGTCTGGCAGTTAATATTGCAAAAGAGATACATAGAATTGCCCCTAGTATCAAATTTAGGAGTATTTGTGACTTAGCGTCGTCTTTCTATTTTCATGTACCATTTAGTGTGAAGTTATCGTCAAGATACAGAGTTAAAAAAAAATCAAAGGACAAAATTAATAAATCACGAAATATTTGGAAGTTTGAAGATAATTATATCGGAATGGATTATTGCAAAAAAGGAATAATAAATTTATTCAATGATTCGAATATAGAGTTTGATCTACAGGATCCTGGTTCATTAATAAAACATACCCACATAAATAATGCGTGTTCAAGAATTATTAAAACTCAGGTAAAATGCTCCATAAATTTGCCATACTACTTTCCGTACTATGTTACAAATGTTATAGACACTTTTGCAGGTAATTTGGCTGCTGCAATGAGCACTTCTTTTACAGGAGAGCCTAAACATTATTTTGAGGTCATTGGAACAATCTGGGATGGTAAAACTCAGTCCATGTCTGATGAAGAAACTATTCCTTCGCTGTTTAGGCTCCATAATCCGGCATTTAATCCTGAAAATTTGTGCAAAATTTCGGAGGTGTTCGTTATTCCTGCAATTGTGAACTATTTTGAACAAAAAAATCTTTTGTACTTAAATAAATTGAAAAAATCAAGAAAAAAGAGTAAATCAAAGCTTGTTTTGAGGATAAAACAGAGATATTTTAATAAAAAGAATGTTTATAATGAAAGGACCGAAACCTTTTATTCAGATTTAATTTCACTAAAAAGAGTAGTTAATGCACACAAAATACCGAAAGGAGCAAATCTTGAAGATTGGAAAGATTTTATTATTGATGAAAACTCTATCTCAACCCTTATACTTAGCCAATTTAAAAAACTAGCGGATTTTATTTCACTTTGTAAAACTACTCTTGAAGAACAACTCCGAAATGGTGCAGTACAGTTTCATCCGCAATCCTCAGATATAAATTTATATAGGGCTTTTTTACTAGACCGTGAAAAAAGATCACGTCTTTTCTTTAATAAGTTAATGAAAGATGACCAACGTGACCATTTATCTAAAGAAATCACCAATAAATTAATTTTCAGGGATGAAGCTCTTGGAAGCTTTCCAGAAACTATTGCAAGTCATTTAAGAGATATTCAAACATATAATAGATTTGATCTCCAGTCTAAAAGTTCTATTCAGTGGTACTTAGAAGAATCATGTGAAAAGGCAGCGGATCTTATTTATTCAGGTGTGCCAAAAATCATTAAAGAAAAGTGTACAAGATGTCATTATTCGGACTGCTATGAGTTTTTAGTAAACTCCTCAAATAATAAAATTGAGTTCGAAGAAGATCCAAAACCTTCAGTTCTTAGGCTAGTCGAAGAAAGTTTAGAATTTGGTCTTAAAATAATTACTCAAAACCTAAATTTTAAGTTGGGAGTTTCAAGAGTATATTACAGAGACCCAGTACTTGAAGACCTCGAAAAAATTGGAGTCAAACAATCCGATGATTTACTTGATAGTCATTTCATTATTAAAAATGCCAGTTTCTTATACATTTACCTCATGTGTATTTATTTACCAATCTCTAAGGAGAAGGCACTTTTAGTTTCCAAAATCGCATCTATTCTTCTTAGGAACTATTTTCTGCATGGAGTCATTGTAAATGAAGAAAATGTTACTGTCTCACCAATTAATCTTGATCCAAATATGGTTGGGAAACTTTCTCATTTTGGGATTTCATCTAAGGTGGGTATTAACAAGATAATACCTTTTTATTGTGATAAGAATAATGAAAGAGTTATTGAACTACACAAGACTTTGGTATTGAGTGGGAACTATATTCCTCAAGAGAATAATAACTTTTCACTTCGAAGGAGTTACATAACAAAAGCAACCTCTTGTAAAATTGTAAAAGAACTTTTTGAGGAAGGAATAATTAATGAAGATTATAAAGAATATGAAGTTGCTGGCCAAGTAACAAATTGCCTTAATTATGTCGCTTCAAAATTTTTCAATTTACCTCATATGGCAATTCCAACCTGTACTTCCCAAAGGATAATAGTAGAATGTGGTCAAGGAAGTAATTATCAAAATACAATAGCAAGTATAATGTTATCCAGTTTTCCTAAATACGGAATTTACAAAGATATGAACTCATTTAAGAATTTTTCTTGCAATTACTCAAAATATGTGATTCTACTGTATAATGTTCAAGATTTTTTCAATAATTGTCTAAACTCTTTTAATGGAATATTTAACTTTAAAGAATTTATTCATTATCATTTTCCAAATATGAAGGAGATGAAACAATTAGAAGTTCTTGAAAATGTCTGCAATAACCTAAATATTTTGCATTCCTGTGAAAAAGAAACCTCTAATCCCTACCTTAGAAAAGAAACTGAAAGAGTATCCAATATTATCTTGTCTGAAATCTCAAACGAATTTTCAGATCTTGACATTTTTTGGGAGAAGAATATCTTGTGCAAGGCTGCTGGTGTAATTGTCAGAAATGAATTCGAGGATTGCATTACGACAGTAGAAGAAATTTTGAAACTAATTAATTATCAATTTTCGGCAGACTTTGGAAAATCTATCTGTATAAAGTTGAATATTTGGCCAAGAAGGTGTGACTCTGAGAACTTTGCAGATCATTCTCTTTTATCAAACGTTTTTTATAGGTATATTTTGGTCCCCCTTATTAATGATAACTCCCTTAATGAAAAACGAGAAATTAAAGACTCGAATTTTGAGGATATCTGCCTTATTTTGGCTGAAAAATATTCTCTTAAAAATTATATATCCAAAGTTCCCGTGATTTCTACAACTGGAATTGATCCCACTTCTGTTTGCGAGGAGTACTTTGATAGATTCATTATTGAAAAGACAGAAGTTAAAACAATTGAGCAAATACAGAGAAAAAGGGATGAATGTAAAAGTATTGCTTCATCTAAATTTCTTGAGGTAGCAAAAGACAAAATGATTTTTACATTTTTTGAATCGAATAGTGAATTTAGCTCAACTGTGCCATTTTTACCAAGCTATATGTCGATTAATGGGATAGCTGAGAGATTAATTAATCTCTATAAATTACCACCAAGAATTACATTAATGACGATAGGATTGCACTCTGCATTGGATTTATTAAACTCAAAAAAGAGCGAAAATAACAAACATAAGTTTTCATTATTGGGAATTCTGTATAATTCAATTAAGATGGTAACGACCTTGGATAACCCAAATACTGAGAATTATTATATTTATTGTGTTAACATAAACAAAGAAAGAATTATTCCAGAAATAGACGAAAATGATCTGAAACAAGTTTGTTTTAATACAATGATAGCTTTCGAGAATCCGGAATTAAATGATAATATCTATCTACTATACTCGCTCAATAATAAAGTCTCATCATACTATACTACGACATTCACCTCCGAAAACATTTTGTATACTCCTAAGTTATATCTATCAAAGATATTACGTGGAGAACCTTCATTAAATCTCCAGAAAGTCTACGAAAATGTCCTCAATTTTTATATCAATTATATCTTTACGACCGGTTTTATTTCATTCACGGAGGATCCAACGGGTAGTTCCAGTGGTAAGTCAGAATTTAAAAGACTAAATAGCAACCAAAATCCAAAAGGCAAATTCCCAAAATGCTCTAAAAAGGAAGAGAAACATACTTCTGATGATGCATTACTTAGCTTTTTACAATCTAGTTCTTATACAATAGATTTGAGTAATGACCCGAAGATTAAATTACTCAAGGTCTTCGCGATGTTCAACTTACTCCTTGAAACAAAGAGACTTGGGGTGGTACAGACTCATTTCGAAGGTAAACCTTTTGAAATTGAACGTGAGACAAATCTTAACTCGATAGTGACCTTTATGCCACCTGATCTTGCAAATTGGCTAACTTCTGGCTCAAATTATCTCTTTGTGGGAAATTTATTTGTGGTTCCTATTGAATCCGAAGGAAATCATATTATTGGACCTTTTGGAAACATGGACATTGAAAATGAGATTCTTTATGAGTCCCTTTCAAAAGAAGGATTAGTACTTGATAGAAATATGAACTTCGATGTAAGCAAACAAAAATTATTAAACGGAGATAAAAAAATCCAAATATCCAGTTCAATTTTAATTTCAACCATAATATTTTTATTTGAGCAATATAATAGCGATAGACCAATCAATTATAGTTTCACCATTGAAAACAATCCATATTTGTTCAGAAACACTATTAAAAAGTTAAAATTTAATTTGGATGTTAGCAAACTCAGTTATGAAGATAATTATAAAAAGTTTTCTATTGGTAAGAATTCCATCGCTTTGGATGCAATAAACTACTTTCTGGAAAATAGTCCTTCCAAAATCATGTCAGAATCTGATTTCTTTTTAAGTAGTTTTGATTTCTTGAAAAATTTCAATATAGACAGTATGTTATATTTTAATGGTGATTTAAATTCACCTGAAATGAAGAATATTAGAAGAAGGATTTTTTGTAGAATATTTAATGATGAAATACTTAGAAACACGGATAAAGAGGGAAACCCATTATTTAAATGTTTCTACATACAAGAAAGTTCTTCAATTAGAAATAACAAACATATTGAAGGAAAGACAACGAAAGTTTGTACATTTACTGGAAGAGCTACTGAAGTCGATGAATTTGAAAGTTATTATTTACTAAGAGAATACCTAAAGTTCTTCTCAGGTAAAAACGAAATCCATAATCAACTGAACAGTGATAGTCTAAAATTAGCTCCAGAAATAATAATTCGAGGGATCGGAAGAATATTTGGTTATTGTTTACTAGTTGGGGAACCCATTAATTTGTTTTTCAATAACTTTATGTTCAGACATTTGGGAAGTGGGGATGAACAAAGTGAAGTATTTGTTAAGGATAGTTTTGATCCTAGAATTGATATGTTCCGCAGAATGATTGCTAAATCTTATTTGGAACAAGATTCAAAGAAGTTTTCAAAGGAAATAATGAATTTTGAAAGTGCAAAGAAGAGAGTTAATAATGGGGAGGAAATTTATTATATCATAAATAATGAAAAGAATAGAAAAATCGGTTTGGAAAAGAATAATCTTTCCGATGCATTTAAAGTAAGAAACTTCAACAATTTGAGGTTTTTGAAAAAGATGATTGGGAAGAATATTACCTATGAAGGGATTAAAATCGAAGTCGATAACTTTGTTAAAGGAGTATTTGACTTCATCCCAAGAAGATTTTTAAGATCGTTTTCGAATGTAAATCTTTTTTTTTACGTTCAAGGATATTTAAATACAGTTGTAAAAAACGAGTCTGTTTTGAAAAGTCTATTAACTTCATACTTTACAATTGAAAATAGTGAACTATTAATGGGGAATAAACGCAAATTAATTCGATGGTTCTTTATTGCATTGAACAGCCTCCCATATCACGAGATTGGATTCTTCTTTTCGACATTCACCAACAACTTCAACATTTTCCTACCAACTGCCTATATAGGAAAAATCAGGATTATGGACATTCCACTCGAGGATGAAAGAAACCCAGAACGTAGAATTATAATAGACTCACTATTATTAACAATATATGTTCCAAATTATAACTCTTATATTGATATCGAACAAAATATTTGGAAAATTATTGAAGGGAATAAAAAGAAACTACTTAAAATAGTTTGATAGGGAAGAATTCCAATTAGGCTATTAGTGAAATTCAGGAATGTCAAATTCTTATTCTTTGGTTTCAAAGCAATTAGGTACAAAAGGACACTTTTCATACGATCGTAATTACCTGCAAATAATTCTACTGTGTGGGAAAATAACGGTAGCGCCATAAAATAAGCTAACTTGTGAATTAGCAAATATTTCGCCTGAAAGCTTGTACGAATTGGAATTTGCAACTAAAAAAGAACCTATTTGTTTTTATGGTGAGGGACAATCGACTTTATACTATTCTTGGGATTTCTCCAAATGCAAGTATTGGAGAAATAAAAAGAGAGTACAGAATTAGAGCTCTCGCCTTACATCCTGACAAAAACCCAAATGATGAAACGAGCAAAGAAAGATTTCAAGAACTACAAAGAGCATACGAGATTTTAAGAAATGAAGAATCTCGAAAATTATATGATGAAACTGGAATAATTGAGGGGGGGGAAAGTGAAAACCATAAATTTGACGAAATTATTAAATATTTTAAACAGTTTACGAGGAAAATATCGGAAAGAGATGTAGAGGAATATAAGAAACAATACCGCGGTTCTGAAGATGAATGGGAGGATGTTAGTCATTTTTATTTGCGATTCAATGGTAATTGCAAGTTATTACTTGAGTATATACCGTTTTCCGAACCAGAAAACATAGAATATTACGTGAATATGATAGAAAAAGCAATTAGTGACGGGAAACTCCCGAAGATGAGGGAATTCGAAGGATCCATAGGGGAATTGTATTCTCAGGGGAAAAAATGGAAGGCAAGAATTAAGCGTGAAAAAGCAAGATATAAAGATGAAAATGGTAATATTGATGATCTTGTTCTTGCAATCAAAAACAACTCGAAAAAAAGGTTAGCAACTTTTGGGAGTATGGCCTCTAAATTCAGTGGAGAAAGCTTTGAAGATTTTGACGAGAAAAAGTTTAAAGAAATACAGGAAAACTTGGTCAAAAATAAAAGGAGGAAGTAGAATATTGATTTCACTTGTGGCGCGTCTATTAAGAAATTTTTGGTCTAATCGGTTAATTTGGTGATTTGGGAAATTATCAACCATGGTATTACATTTAATTGGAACGGGGTTGAGTGATGAGAAAGATATGACCTTGAGGGGTGCTGAACTAGTTAAGGCTGCAGATAGAGTTTACTTCGAATCTTACACTTCTATTTTATCTCAAAAGACGGATTTACTCAAGCTTACAAATGGGAAAATGTTAATTGAAGCAGATCGTAGTAAAATTGAAGAACATTGTGACGAAATTATTGAGGAAGCCAAAGACAAGACAGTTGTTTTGTTGGTGGTTGGGGACCCTTTCTGTGCCACAACACATTCGGATTTAGTTCTAAGAGCTCTAGAAAGGGAAGTAAAGGTTGAGGTCGTGCATAATGCAAGTATAATCTCTGCAATTGGATGTACCGGGTTACAAGTTTATCGTTTTGGTGAAACTGTCTCTATTCCATTCTTTGAAAATAACTGGGAGCCATCTAGTTTCTATGAGAAAATTCAATCCAATTTAGAAAGAGGACTACATACATTGTGCCTTCTAGATATTAAAGTAAAAGAACAAACTATTGAGAACATGATGAAAAACAGGCCAATTTTTGAGCCACCCAGATTCATGTCAATAAATTTGGCAATTTCTCAATTGTTCAAGGTAGAAAAGAAATTAAAAGGGAATGTTATTTCGTCTAATTCGAAGGCCTTCGGAGTTGCCAGAATAGGCTCTGATGATCAGGTAATAGTGTCTGGAACGCTCGAAGAGCTCGCTAAGTACGACTTTGGAAAGCCTCTTCACTCACTTGTAGTATGCCATCCAGCTCTACATACAATTGAAGAACGATTCTTTGAGCTATACAGAAATAAGTAAGTTTTTTAGTTTAGTGATTAAAATTACGTGATATGCGGTATATTTATGTACATGGTGCGATTGCAAATGTAATTATTGGTTTAAAAGTAGTTGGAAGAAATGTTTGTTCCATCCTTAATAAACACTTATAATTTGCTCTTTCGAAAATCTCCCTAAAAGTTGCCTCTGTTCTAATAATACTGCCGTCTGTTGGATCAATTTCATTTTCGTGAAGGTCCGTATTGTCCTTTATACAGACAACTCGCTTTCTGTTCTCCTTTTGGCGCTCTCCGAATGAGTTCCTAATTCGTATGAGTAATTGCACAAATTCATCGTCAGATAAATATTGCAGTGCCCATTGAATCCAAATAAAATCATATCTTTCAAAAGAAGGATTGAATTGTTGAAGAGTTGAGTGAATAATCTCACAACAAGTTGGGTTATCTTTTACCGCAACTTTCAAATGCCTAAGAACAGGTTCACTTAAATCCATTTTTTTACAATATTTCATTAAAGTGGGTGTTGTACGTCCGATACCGCAGCCGGCATCAACTCCGTACTCAAACATATCATTCCTTCCCATTCCAAGTTGCTTCTTTAGAGTTTCAATGAAATAAATACTATTGTCAATGTCAATTTCGTGAATATGTATAAACCCATCCAACATTCCTTCATTCGTCGACGGCTGAAGCTCCCAAATCTCCTCCGATCGCAATTTTGCTTTCTTTTCATAACTTGTCTCTGTCATTTGGTTCTAATTATCAAATATTCGATTACCTCCAATTTGAATACTTTGCTTTGTAGGCGCCTAACATCCATTTTATTCCAAAATCATTATTAGGTTCGAATTGATACTTAATTTCGCAATATTGAGTAGATCCTGGGGTATAAAGAAACACTAATTAAATGAGAAATTTAAAAATTTGTCATTACTTACATGTGTTGTAACTTCCTTGGTTGAATTAATATTTATACTTTCTGTTTTCTTATCTGAAAATATCCTAATAGTCATCTTGTGAGACTTTCTATTTCTTGCAGCTATTACCCAAAGAGTAAATAAGAGAATGTGAAATAGGATACCGATTATTACTTTTATCTTTAATGTAAGTCTGGTGTATATTAACTTGTACCCTTTTATTTGACTAGTTAGAATCATTTTGTATCCATTGGAATTCGCTTTTTCTAATATTCTACAATTTCTTGAATCAATCGATGCAATATTTCTACAGCTTTTGCTTCGGGATATATCATAAAATAAGCCATTTTCTTTATTGTTAAGCTCATTCATTATTTTGAGATGAATATATAGACACTTATTCGATTTCTCCGGGCTCCAGGAGTACAATCCAATATTTGAATAATTTCGAATAACAATTGGATAAATGCATCTGTATTTTCCAACTGTACTTATCAATTTATTGGTATTAAGCTCAATTTCGATATTATTACTACACTCCAACTTGTTAACCATTATACTGTTTTTTTGAATAGTCAATGTTGCGGAACTTTTCCACATTAGTACATAAATTCATATTTTTTCGAACTTACTTTGAAAATTCACTATTAAGTTCAATCGACTGAATACCGAATACAAAAAAGCAAAAAAAGAGCGAGATAAACAATTGCATATTTTTATCTAATGAATAATTAAAATTGCATGTAATTACCAGTAGTTTGTCTCTTCAACATGACTTCTCCTTTTAAAAAATGCATGCACCGCAAATATCGAATACATTTACTAATGTTTAGATTTATAAAAGCAAATAAAGCTTTTATCTTTAAAGTTTTTCAAACCGGATTATGCAATAATTGTCATAGCTGACATACCGCCAACCTAAATTATTTTTGACAATCATCTTGATTTATACTAATTATAACTTAAAAATACTTCATTTGACATGGATTATTTTGATTAAATATGAGTAAAACTTTTATTTTCCCAACAGAATGGTTGAAATTCTTGAAAAATATCTTGAAAGAGAGCTCTCATAATCAAAATGGAATTTTTAGTATCTTGCTCCTCGGTCCAAAAAATACGGGTAAGACAACTTTCTCTCTTTATATTGCCAACCAAATTATCAAGAACAAAAATCTTGTGAATAGCAGTATTTACTTTCTTGATTGTGACTTGGGTCAACCTTTAATTTCCCCAATGGGCTGTGTAAAATTGGTTAAATGGAATACAAGGGATTTTAATATTGAAAATGCAAAAAATCTTAATATTCCAGTAGAAGTTATGTTCTATATTGGTGGCAATAGTCCGATTGTTCATCCGCTGAGATACCTGAAAGGGTTGAAACAATGTTTTGAATATTTAAGAGGTTTTAAAGATTTTATTCTGATTTTGAATATGCCCGGATGGATCACTGGGATTGGTATGGAAATATCCTCAATTATTGTTTCTCAATGTATAGAAATTTCAAATAAGGTCTTTATTGGATTTACGAAAGAATTTGATTCCGAAGACCCGAGCTTCAGAATAAACCAGAAAATACAAATGAATTTTTTTTCCTACAAAATGTTTGATCTTAATTTAGTTAAAAATGCAAAAGATGAAGTAATTAGCGTTGACAATCATTTAGGTACAAAAGTATTTTTGAATACATTTAGTGGTTCACTTTCAAACGGAATGGAAAACTCATCACAAAGAAATATCAATCCTCTTCATTTTTTTGCAGATTATATTGGTTACCGTATTAATAACTATACTCCTCAATATAGTTGTAAAACAGTCTACTTTCATTTTAATTCCATTTGTATTGTTCCCTATCCAAATACAGTATTAACTAGTGATGAGTTAAAACTCCATCTTCCAAGAAGATTAACCAATTCTGTTGTTGCTTTATGCATTTACAACGATGAACAACATAATTTCATTCCAGACTTTTCAGAAAATTACCAAAAATTAAATATTTTGGAGACCAAGATTATCTTTCCATGTATTGGATTCGGAATTGTTCATCATGTGAACTACTTTTTAAATCAAGTCGTCGTCAATACTCCTTCCTGGATCCCTTCAAATACTCTCTCTGAAGTCAATGTGTTACAACTTACGGAAATCATGCTTCCTCTAGGTTATCCTAAAACAGCATTGAAACCCTATGTTTCAAAGAAGAAATTTATTGTTCAAGGAATTTCCTCAGGAGGTAAAGTACCAAGTAGTCGAAAAAATTTGAAAAGAAAGATACACAATATTTAGATAACTATCTAAGTTCTTTTAATATTATATTATTACTAAATTCATTTTCATTTATTGTCATTTTTGCTATTAATGCGACAAAATTTAATAATTTTTCGTCGCTGAATTCTACCTTATTTCCAGTTTCAAAAAAGAATATTGCACACAAATTCTCGAAAATGGTAACCCCCAGATTAATAATCGATCGATCATCGGACATCCAGATAATATTGGATCTTATAGATCCAGTTTCAGTTGTATTACTACCCTTAAATGATTTGCCCCACAAATCAAAGGTTAGGGGTTCGTTTCTAATTTCAAGTTCAAAAAAATCCTCAATAATCTTGAATATATAGTTATCTATCTCAGGATGCAACGAGGTTTTTGTTTCCCAAAGATTAGATTCTTGACACCTTTTTCCGAGAATGATCCCACGGCTTTTCCTAAACCATGATGGAAATAATGCAGTACAAAGCTCGTCCCAAGCGTTATAATCAATTTCATTTGGGGTTTCAATTTGTATTCCCTTTCTTCTCTTCAATTTGACACTTTCCATTGCTTTCTTTTTAACATTTTTTTCACATTTTTTAACCCTAATTAAATTAAAGGAATCTAATGAAGACAAAGTTAATTTATAAAATTACCTTTTGGAATTTTGTTTATTCATTTTAGAAGTCATTTTTTTCAAATTACATGAATCTAATAAAAATTACTTGGCGCTTGAATTTTTTAAATTTCGTTTCCATTTCAAACATCAAATTCGCAATGGAGAGTAAACCTCGTTTAAAAATAATAAAGAAAAAGATAGCTGATTTGATTCTAAAATTGGGTGAGGATGATTTAATTCTTAAGCAGACTGCAATAACAGGTATCGGACTTTTGTTAAAAGAATGCAACTCGAGGTCTCCAGTGGAAAATGTAACTCGAGTATTAGTTGAGATACTGATGAATATTATTATGTACTCAACAGTAAATTCCCAAATTCAGGGCCTAGATGAATTTGTATCTGATGTTCCTTCCATCAATGATCTTCCGAATAGTATTCGCTTTCATTCAATGGCAATTTTATTGGACTCCAACTGTTACCGAGAAATTGATATACTTAGAAGATTATCAACTTTAAGTAGTAGTTTTAGTAACCAAGAAACTGCAATCCAAACAATTCCGGCAAACTCGATAAGACTACTATTGAAAAAAATTATTATTAACCATAAAAATGACGTCCAAGTAATAAAGGAAATCAATAACTTTTTATTTCTTTACAGGCAATCAGTAGATTGTGTCATTGATATATCTTTTAAATTAAAAGATTATTCTTTGCTAAATAGGATTTTTCTTTCTCTATTGCCCAGCCTTGATAAATATACAATTTCTCAAATTATAAATAATATCGATTTGAAAATTGTTGAAAGTTATTCCAGTGATTATGATTGTGAAATAAATAAAGTATTTACTCAAATTTTATTTTTAATATTGGTAAATACAAGGTACGAATATTCTTTGGTTAATATTCTGGTTTCAGCAATATCCCATATTAAATACGAAAGAGAGACTAATTTTACATTGTTATCTCTTTTTATTCTCTCTCTTATTCTTGTGAATTCAAATACCGTGTCTTCAACATCTTTAAACACAGTTGATTCAATTCAGATTATTAGATTATTAAAATTGACACTTGAAAATGGAGGAATTGAGGGAATTAAAATGAATGATTTAATTATAACAAGAGACCTCATATTTATTATCTTTTCATTTTTAATTTATAAATCGAATGATATTGAGGAATTTGAACTTTTAATGGAAATTATTTACAATTTCTTGGAAAATTTTGAAAATATTAATACTTTAACCTTAATTACTGCGTTATTATACCATATTAAAGAAGAAATAATGGAAAATGATCCTCTTTGTCTCATGTCAAAGAAAATATTAATAGAGAAATTTAAAATACATTCTGTTGATCAATTATTTGATATTAAATTAAACAATTCGTCAGTTCACTTTCAAAATAAAGGCTTATATTTCGAAATAAGTAGACTAATTGGTCATATAAAACACTTAGCACATGAGACAAGATATATGACGAATACCATAATTGGTTTTATTTATAATGGCCTTTCGCCAGCCTTAAATTACCTTTATTTACAAACGATACTGGAAAAGGAATTGAACTATTCCAAATTTTACGATGATATACATTGTTTTTCAGTTATAAATAAACTGTTAGAATGGTTTGTTTTATTTAATATTGATAGATCTGGAAGTACTTTTAAAAAGATAACAAATTTATTGCGAATACTTCCTATCACTGATGAAAATTATTTAATAAAATTATTTGATTCAATTTATCCAATTTATATATATATATTGAAACAAAGTGATCGAGGTTTTGGGAACTCCTTATTGATTGATTCAATACACTCTTCACTAATCTCATTCGGTACAAACAAAAATACTGTCCCAATTATTTATATTGAAATAACAAAAGTTATTTCAAAATGTATTAAGAAGTTATATTATTTATTTCTTAAAGGTGAATTACCTTTTTCCAAATTAGAGAACCAATTGTTTTCTCAAATATATTCTGAATTATCAACTGTCGAAGAAACTCAGGGACCTAAAACTACTATTGGAATGAAAATATTATTTTGTACAATAAGGTACAAACCAGATATAATTGATGAAGTAGTTATCGAAATCATTCAAAAAGGATTAAATTCAAAAAATAAAAGTATTGTTTCATCTTCACTTCATTGCCTAATAGAACTTTGTAAATTTGGTATTTTAGATTATGATAAATGTATTGGAATACTATTTGCAATTCATTCAAATATATTAATTACTAACCTTAAAATGCCTGAAAATATTCTCCCATTAAAAATAATTGATAATCAAAACTTTGGAACAAACATCGATATGTATCCTATTGAGATTACCTCATCTTTTTTGAGGTTCTTTGACATTTATATTCATTACAAATGGCCCTCTGAAATTAGCTCCAATCAAAAAAAAATTCCGAGTCATTTGTTTTATATTTTATCTGCGATTACAAAGAAAATCAAAGATAAATCAACTATTGAATCAATTTACTGTTTAAAAATAATCTCAAAATTAATATGCGATTTTTTTTATCAACACGTAGATATGGATTTAACTTTGAGTGAATTCATTTCCTGGTGTATTAAAACAGGATTCTCCAATGAAATAAGTAATTTTTCGACATTATTGGATATTTTACAGACATTTATTACGGTATTAAAGAATTCAAGTAAAATTGACACAAATACATTACAATTCTTTAATTTGAATATTTCGTACCCGATTAAGACAATTATTAACTTCGAAATGGAACAAGAATTATTAACTGTTAAAAAACTAACAGATGATAAACAATTTGGACAATATATTGTTAATGTAAAATATTCAAAGGAAACCGATTTGATTACAACTCGTTTCGAAAAAGATAAAACTCTGGATAGAACGGAAATCACTCAAGTAATAAATAAAAAATTGAAAATTATTCAAAATAAGACAATGCACAATTTTTATATTCAAGAAATCCTTGGTTTATTTCTGTATGATGTTAAACAAGTAAGAATCGAAACAGTTAATGATGTTGACAATATCAATATTGACAACTTTAGAACAACTTTTTTAAAAGACATATTTAGAATGGTTCGTAATATTAAATTCATAACCTCGTCAACATTTCAATGGCAATTAATATTTCAATTTATCCAACTATTAAAGGAATACTTTAATCAAATAGATTTTATTTATTTTGAGTTGTTTCCAAGATCGAAAAAAGTTAAAAAAAATAGTAATAGTGATTCTGAGGCAATATTTTTATTTTTCCTTTTTCTTTCATTTCTACCATCAGTTAAAAATATGGAATCAACAATTAATGAATATTTAGATGTTATAAAAAATTGCAAGGTATTAAGAGAAAGCGAGAAATACCTGAAAGACGAGCTTTTTATTGAAAATCAATCAATATTAATATTACTGTTATCTTCACTTGTAATTATTAGATACGATCTATTATCCTATAAATATGAACTTTATATTTCAAATATCCCCAGCATCGAGGTATTACCAAATAAGTTATTTCTAACTTTTATTAATTCAGACTTAATAATTAACAAATATTTTTCAAAAAAAAATTCCTTATTTCAACACTTCTTGGGAAATAAAATAAATGAAGGGAAATATGTTATCGAAATTTTTGAACAGCACTTTTTCGTAATTAAAGAGATTAGTCCAATTGATTTTATTGGTTCTTTTATTAAGTACTTATTTCAAAGAGACTTGGATAATATTGAAATTTTAAATAATTATTTTAAAATGGCAAACAATGACTGCAGTTTCAAAGTTTATTCAGATGAATCAATGACTAATCTAAGTGATGAAATTTATCTCTTATCGAATAGTTTTTTAATTAACTATTTCGCTTTTGGTCTATTCTCATTTTTTGATATCAATCTCGACAACTTCTCCAATAAAAGTAAAATTTTAAATCATATTTTTTATCTTTACACTCTGTCAAAGAACGGTGATTCTTCTAATATTGGAAATATTGCATTCTTAACAGCTTGCATCACGAAATTATTTATTAATGACTTGGTTACAGTTTATGATATGTTCGATTTTATTAATCAAATATTTATTTTATCCAATAATAGTTACCTTAATTCTGCGATATCACAAGAATTTAACATTCAATTAAATCTCATTAGGGCTTTTTGCTTTTCTTATTCTGTTTATCACTTGAAGGAGAAATTGAATATTCTCAAAGTTCCATTGTTGAAGATCGAACAAATAAAAATGATTGATGATTACGTTGTTGTTAATATGAATATCCTCAAATATATAATTTCATCTTCGTTCTATGAAAATAATACGAACGAAAATCAAGCTTTGATCATTTCAAGCATTAAACTGTTAAAAGGGGTTTTTTGGGTACCTTGGATTTCATTATTATGTGAAAGAACCGTTAATAATCTGGAGCTATTGAATGATTTATGTGGTTTAATTTACAAAAACCAGCTTTCAAGTTTCAAAAGTGAAAATTTAAAATTTAACGATAAGTATCTAAATATTGACCTGCTGTTATTATCATGCATAAATGATCCCATAAAAATGAGCGTTTGCGTTTTATTTTTGTCTTTTCAAACAATTAGTTTAACTCAATCATTGGAAAATAAGCTTGGATTTAACAGCAGGGGAAAATACTTCGATATAAAACTAATAAACAAAAATTCTTTGTTTTTTACGATCATTACAAAATTAGAGTACTATGCAAATAAACTCAGTTCCCAAATCCTACAACTTCAAACTAATAGTGATTTGGAGTTAAGAGAGTATGACAATTTCATGAATAATTTGGTCATGGTTGGAATTATTCTTGAATCTCTTGAGAATACAAAAATATGCAGTTATTTTGTGAATTTTGATATTTCAGATTCTTTGGAGCTCATTTTATTCCAAGTTATTATTCCAATGAAAGAGATGGTCGAATTAAGAACCAAAGAATATAATGAAAATATTGTTATCCTCGAATGGTTCACTACCTTAGTTACAAGTTTTATAAATTCATACTTAATTTCAAATAATGATTTTTCAACGAAGGTCGTTGAATTTGGGTACTTATTGATCAGTAAAGTAAAAACTTCAGAATTCTCGGACTTGGTTATACTTTCATTTCTAAGAAATGTTGGTATTGCTATCTTTACGAGTAATTCTGATTTTATGTTCTTGTATAAATTCATTACGAACATTTTTGACTTCTTGTTAAATATGGAAAATTTTGAAATGTACATTACAACGCTGTTCGTTAATCTTAAATATATTTTTGATTCAAATATTATTTCAATGAAACCCCTTGTTAACATTAAAATCAACAATATTTTAATCAAATCATTGGGTAAATTTTCATACAAATTACTTAAATTTAATAATAAAATAGTTAATAATTCTTTTAAAATATTGGTACACACTTTATATGAGTATTTGGAAATTGGTAATAAAGAAGATATAATTTCTCAGCTAATAAGTAGTATTAATCCTATTTTGCTTGAGCCATTAGTAATGGGAGGGAAAGTTCCAATTAACAAAATTCACAAATATTATTTACACCTTGATTCGGATTTGGAGTCTGAGTTGCTTTACTCCGAAGTTTTTGCAATAACGCATCTCTATTATTTATTTGCAAAAAAAAATCAAGTAAATGAATCCGAGGTTCTTAACTTCTTGTATAAAGACTTCATTAAATCGGTCAACATATCCTTGAAACAAATGATTGTTATCAGTCTATTGTTATCTTCCTTACTGATATTTGGTTCTACTTCATTTCCAATAAGATATTCCTCACTTCAGAAGAGAAAAGTGATCGGGGGAACTTCAACTAACGACAATGGTTCAAATAATTGGATCGATTTGCGTAATTTCATATTATTAGACTCAGTAGATAACCCAGAAAAAATTAATTGGGAAAACTTATTCATTAATAATGACGGAATTATTTTTCTCTCGAATTTTTACTACTCGATTAAACGAGAACCTTTCTCAAGCATAGACACCACTCAATACTATGATGAGGAATTAATTTCTTGGATGATTTACGACTACCCAACAATATTTTTGAGTGAATCCGAAAGTTATTCAAAAATGAAAAACTGGAGAAAATCAATTCCACGACTTTTTAAGAAGGCAGAAATAGACGACTTTCAAATAGAGGGTGAACAACTTGATTTAATTTTAAACAAACTTTATCTATTAGAAGTTTCTTGTATTTTAATTGACAAATTAAATCATAATAAAGAGAAAATATTTGTACAATACAGAGATGTAATGTCATCAATAATTAATGTATTGATCGATAGATACATAAGCGGATATCAACAAATAGACTCAATTTCCTGAGCATTAAAGAATTTCTTCTCTTGCATCATATTTTGCACGCGTTACCACTGGGACGTATTCTCCAAGGGAGTAATTAATCCTCTTGTTGTCGGCCTGAATTACAGCATCTGGAACAACAGTTGTGAAACTCTGGATGAAGTTTGGAGAGACGTCCGCTCCCTTGGTATAAACCAACTTCCTTATCTTTTGTTGCAATTTTATTCTCATATGTAACAACGTTCTCTCAGTTCCTCTCAAATAGTTAATATTTGAAACAACCACGTAAAATAAAGTTCTAATATTCCTCGTAAGTGGCATAATCATTTCAAAAGACACTCTTGAAACGTAGAATATCGGAGGTAGTGAAAGGAAAGTTCCCAAAACAACCGCAAGTTTTGAATAGAGGCTTTGTTCATGCATACATGCGTACGAAAAGAATATCCCATAAACTACTGTTAATAATGGCAATAGGGCAATAATTACAAGTATTCTATAGGATGCCAGCACATCTGTACCCCTAATTTTTACCTTTGAGTTAGCCAATGCCTTCTTCCTATGTCTTTCAGCCATAATTGCCGGTATGTATCTAATTGGTGCCCATAAGGGAAAAAAAGAGCCACCAACAATACTAACAAGAATTAAAAGAAAGAATTTAGTAACAATAAGCTTGATGCATTCAGAAACAGGCTGTTTCAATTGCCAGACTTCCCTATCCGGCACTCCATAATGATTTATTGTGTCTTCATATTCACATAGCTCCTTTCTCAAATGCTCAAGTTCCGGGTCGTCGTGCAAAGCCCAAAAAAACTGTGAGAATAACTGGTGAAGTAGATAATAATTATCTTGAGAGAGGGCGGTCCTGTCTGGAGGATATAATTGAACACATAATCTAATACATGTCAACGTTGTATAGTCTCTCGCAGACAATAAGACAGAATTCATACCCTTTTCAACCATAACCAATAACTCTTTTACCGCCTCAGTTGGTGATTTCTCATATTTGAGTGCCAGTTCTAAGGTTACGGGAATGGGCTGACCAATTTCCACAACTGCACTTGAAAGGGTTTTGTGTGGTTCATAATAATTCAGGCCAACAGGGACAATTAAAAGATCTTCTGCCCCCTCCAAAACCGATGTGAGAGCCATTACTGCAACTCCCGGTTTAAGTGGAAGTAAAGTTGTCCTATCGTGAGACCCACCTTCTGGAAAAATTCCAATTGAATGTCCATTCCTCATTGCATCACTTACTTCTTCGTATACAGTACTTTGGTCAATTTTTGGCATAATAAAAAAAGGAAACCCATCTGTGTAAGTTTCCGAATAATCAACACCTATCTCCTTGTCAATAATGAGTTCGTTGTCCGAAGTGACATCAATTACTCTTCTATTTATTCCCAGATCATCGATAATTAGTGTATCTTGAAGTTTTGTATCTATTTTGAATCTTGTTTTAATTCCTCTAATTTTAACGTCATTCGAACTATTCCACGCCAAACCACCTATGCCTCTATACCTCAAATCCTGTGGTCTTTGTACGGAAATACAGCCTGCGGATTGTGCTAATCTTCCAATAATTGGTCTTTTGAAGGATGTTTCCGCCACCAAGAAACGTATCTGACGAGGAAAAATAGCAATTAGCATAGCAGCATCCACAAACTGATTCATATGATTACCAACAAACAATACTGGGCCATAGAGTGGTATCCTCTCTTTGCCCAGAACAGTAACATTTTTGAAGAACGTTCTTGTTATTATTTGGGCCAACAATTTTACGAAAAAATACATTATTCAGGAGACATTCAGATACAAAGCGTAATTTTTCAACTGAACTTTCAATAGAAGTGCATTTTAATCCATAAGTTAAACTAAAGCAATAAAATACCTTTTGAAGGGCTAACCGTATTTAATTGGGCCACGAAGCACAAGGCTCCACTTTGTTTTAAGCGCGTAATCGGATACAATGAAGAAACGATATTGTATATAATTAATTACATACAAGCCTTAATTCTTTTTATTATAAAAACAATGATTTAATAAATGTGTTCCAGTGGGGGGTTAACTTCATATCAGAATATGACTCATTCCCTTCCAAAATTCCCTCATCACACTGTTCAAAAGTAATAAAGTTATCTAGGTCATCGTCAATTTCTCCCGAGTTGCAATTGTTACTTTTGTTTTCTAAGTTAGAATATTCGGAGCTTTTGGGATCAATCCAATTAGATATGATGTAATTGTGAATATACTGGCACTCTCCGAGAATGGTATTGCACTCCATAATTTTTCTTTCCCAGATTTTGCTAGATAATTCGATAATTAGTTCTTCTGAATTTTCGACATCGTCTTCCAAATTGGGTTCTTTTGTTGATTCTTCATAATTTGAGCTTGGAGGAAAAATTATTCTTTCCATCTTCATTAATTCTGTACTCAAAGCTTCTATACCCCTGCTAACGAGATTTGCTGCATCTCTAAGCCAAGCATCATCCTTTTCAGATGGAATACCCCCATCTAGAGAGATTATTCGAAAAGAAAAATCGAAAATCCCCACCAAATTTCTAAACTCTGAAATAGCTTTATGAAGGTATTCAAGTTCATTCATTGCATTCATTGAAGGCAAGTCATTTTTTCCGTTGTCAATTAAAAGTGAATTTTGGTCGAGAATCGCAACGAAAACAAATTTAATTGATTGTAATAACTGTGATCCCGCATTTCTGAGTATGCAAAGGGAAATTTCTGGGAGTTCATCGTAGTAATAATCGTGTGAAAACTTCATTATCTCGATGCAAACACTAAAAATTAATATTTTACTATCCCTGCGACTCCAAAGAGCTGTTCTAGACGCAATATCAGTAATAATGCTTGAAATGTCTTTTATTGAGTTGCTGTTATTCAGGAGAAACTTCATTAAAGAAATAACAATCTCCATATACCAATCTTTAGAAAAGTCGCTTTCATTTAATATATATGGGATATTTATTGCTTTGAGTGTCTTACCTTTCGTACTTGACCTCATATTCGAATCTTTCCTGTCTGGATCGCTTATGTTATCCTCCTCAGCTTCACTAGCTTCTGAACACTCGAATATCGTATCTAACTCATAATCGTTGGGCGCATCGGATCTATTTGTACCAAGATAATTAAAAATTGATCTCTTTGAAATTGTATTAGAAGGTAATAAAAAAAATAAACAGTTTTCAATAACATTAAGTATAAAGTCATATATTTCAATTTGTGAATTGTAATCTTCTCGTTCAATTTGAGCAAGATCAGTGCCACTATTTTCTGTATATTGAGTATTAAATTCCCTAATAATGTCTATGCCATTTAGTATCACTTTAAGATGGAAAATACATGAGTAGGGTAGCGTATCTTCCGTAAGTGTTGGATTTGATGTTCCTTTTAAAATTCGACTATTACTTGAATTTCTAAATCTTGACTTTGATCTTTTATTTACAGAATTCTCACTTGATATGATTATCGGGGTTATTCTTTTTCTATTTTTTGGAGTATTTGTATTAATGCGCTCATTTGAATAAATTAAGGTAGGAGTGAGATTTTCCTCTGATTGGTAACCAGAAATTCTTTCTGTTGTTGGAGTGCTACAACCATTGAGTGGGGTGGCAGTTACATTTGCATCATCAAAATCCATGTTATTATAAATGTCCGTTGCAAGACATTCGATCCTAAAGCAAAACAAATGGCAAAGCCTTTTAATTAAGTTGTTAATATCGAACCTTGATAAAATCCTTTCTCCTTTTTCGCTCTTTAATAATGTAATAACTAAATAAATTAGTATACTTCTAAACGTAATTCGTTGTATATCACCTGATTCTCTCAAAATCGTATTTTCATCTTTCATTTCAAATATTAACATATTTATTAACCCAAACAATAGTTCAATCGTAATGACATTGAAGAAAGAAGTCTCGATGTTATTTGACAAATTTATTGTCGTATTTATCTCAGAATCATTCAAATTCATTTCATTTACATTCATAATACCATCTAAAATATTTATTAGTGAAATTATTATAGTATGGTTTACCCATGGCTTGGAAAGATAGAAATTTGGATATTTATCTTCATTTATAACCTGTAATTTGTTAATAATCCCCAAATATTCTGCATAAGAATCAATACAACAAACGAAACAATTTTTACCATCATACGGGTTACTAGCACATGTGTGAATTAAATTGACAATATCTTGGCTAGTTGAATGAGTAACTTCGTTGTTAAGTGGATTCTTCAATATAAATTTGTCGACTTCAAATGGGCTAGCCTTACCATTATTCCTACAATAGTTGAATATTTCATTTAAAAATTCAATACAAAAATGTTTAGGTACTCCAAGTATGCGTTCTTCCGTTTGAGTTATTGAGTATTGAAATTCTTCTGCATTACTAAGCCAAATTGTGTCATTTTCTGGATAATTTGGTGGAGTTATTGAATACTTGAATTTGTATAAAGACATGTTTGTACGCTTAATTAGAGGAATATATAATATTGTGAGTGTATAAGTTATTATCGAATAACTCATTTTATATGAATTATATTCATGTAGAAAATTAAATAGTTTGTGGGTCTCTAATTGCTTAACTATTCTTGATTCATTTCGGTTAAATGGAAATTCTGTCTCTTTAGTTGAAATTCTACAAAAAATGTCTAGCAAGGAAACCTTAGAATGATTTTTAATTGAGTAATTCGTTTCGTCATTATTAATCCTATTTCGGATCTCATCATTTTGCGAATTTTGCTTGGTTTCAAAGAATAGTTTACACAGTGAAGGATTAGAGTAGAAAAATTCCAATATCATCATATATACAGATGCTAATGTTAACGAAATGTCAACGTTTAACTCTTCTTCATTGAATTTTTGTTCTAAATCGTGTTTATTCGATCCATTGATAATATATTGAAAAAAATGGCTTTCAATGAATTGAAA
This sequence comes from Cryptosporidium felis, assembly GCA_014529505.1. NCBI lineage: Eukaryota > Apicomplexa > Conoidasida > Eucoccidiorida > Cryptosporidiidae > Cryptosporidium > Cryptosporidium felis. The sequence continues at coordinate 44,389 of JABXOJ010000022.1, forward strand.
AATTAAGTCAATCACCTTAAAATTATGTACACTTTTTGAAATTAAATGGTATGTACAATGCATAAATTGAATATAAGGAAAATTTTTTGAATTAATAAAGTGAATACTTCTAAAATTCGAGATGTTTAATTGAACTCTTTTTGATGTTTTTTCATGGAAAATATCCTTCTTATATAAAAGAGCCATACAACTTCCAACCAATAGGAAACCAAATGAATATAAGTCTTGGTAAATTTTATTAAACAAGTATAAAATCCCATTATCACTAGTATTTGGATGAAGTAATATTAGGAATAATATTGTGATTAAAATTTCTTCAAAAATCAAATAATCTGTACTCGAAATATTAATGATTTGTATTTTACTCTTCGATTTATATATATTGAGAATTGAATTAAATATTAGAATAACAAACATGTCATTGTTAACAATGATTTCATTAAATTCGCAAATTCGGATTTTGAACCATGGACAACATCCAAAAAAATCCAATAAATGACGAATTTGTACAATATGTTTTGAAATTTCGTATTTGTAAAATGAAGAATTGCATTTGCCACTACTAGTTAAGTAGTGAAGGATATCAAACGATTCTTCATACAAAATATTGAACTCATTTACTGAGTCATATTCTATTCCATAATAAGCAAGTATAAAAGATAAAATCTGATAAATAATAAAATTAAATACCCAATTTGAATCAATTGAACCACGCATATGGTTGCAAATACAGTTTGGATCTTTATTAATAACTAATTTTGCTTTTGAATTTAGTTTGTTAATATTAGCTTTCGTATTTAATATGAGTTCTAGTGTTATTGGAAAGAATTCGAGTGTAAATGGTAAATTATTTGAAAAACAGTTATAAACCAAAAATAGTAACATACTATTTGAAAAATAGACGTTATTCTTTTTGTACCACTCAATATCAATGTTTCTACCTGAATTTTTTTCCAGCCAATGATCGCTTTTACAAAAGCAAGAAATTTCTGAAGTTAATATTATTTCAAAACCAGTTTCAGAGACTTCGCCTTCCTCAATTGCAGCTTTGAAAATACCGAGAGCAAATCTCCAAATATCATTTTGAAGAATTCTTTGAGAGCTAAAGTCCGAATCTTCAAATTCCTCGGCCCACTCTCTTATTTGGCTATAAGGAAACAAGTATTGAATGTAAATCTCCAAATCGCAACTAATCAACAAAATAATGAAATTGCGTGCTTTACCAGATACTAATCCGAGAAGAGAGTTTTTCAAAGTATTGTAACTTATATTTTCCCTTATTTGATTTTTTGAAAGTACTCTTTTCTGTCTATATAGAATATAACACCATTCAAAAAAAAGAGGTATTGTACATGTATCAAATGCTTCAAGTCTAGAAATAAATTCAGAAAAAAATAATTTTAATTTAGATCCGCCGTAGTGCTTAGATGTTAGATTCAACATTTTTTCAAATGTTCTAAATTGTGGCATTCTATTCCTAAAATCTTTAACAGCAAATGATTCAACAAACAATTGGATCCAATATTCCATCTCAAAACTTATATTATTATCAAACATTTTCAAAAGAAAAATATTCGAGTAAGCAATTGATTTGACTGATTTATGTTTTTTTATAATTGGTTTCTTATCTTTGTGGTTTCCATGTTTTCCACTGTTACCATTAATTCTTTTTTTATTCGACTTTGTAGCTTTCATAATTTTTGTGAGGAATCTTACACGATACTAGGAACAGACATAATATCCACCTAAACTGAACATCTCAACATATCGATTTTATTCCGTTATTTTAGTTTTGGAATATGCTACGCAAGTTATTCGTTACATTTACGCACAAATTTTCCATTATTTGTGTTAGCTAAGGGCGGTAAAAAAGTTTTAACTTAAAATAGCTAAATATCATTTTAGGTATGTGAAATTAATGCTCTTATTTATAAAAAAAAAAAAAAAAAAAACATGGCATTAAACTGGAATTTTTCTTTTTAATTTCCCAGTTCCCAAACGTCACCCCGACCTTCTCCTTAGATATTAAAAAAAATGATTCCACTCAATAAATAAGTGAATTCAAAGTATTACTTGAACATTAAATGTGAAAATTATGATACTCATCGCATTTTCATTATGCCTACTGGCAGCTATCATATTTTGCAATTTCATGCTTATATTTTGTAAGAAAATACCATGCGAATTCGATGGAAACAGTCACTCAGACAATAGAGGAAATTACATAATAAACATCCCAGGACGAAATTCCGGAGTATCACATTCAATAAGCCTCCAAGACCTCTCAAAGATTGCTCCGGTACAGAAATATAGCTCATTGAAAAAGAAAATACAAAAAAGAGATCATCCGTCAAGCGGATCAGGTTCAGGTCCCACATCATCTTGTTCCACACAAAGGTCAAAATGTAACTACTCGTGCGTAATATGTCTCAACAATATATACGAGGAGGATCTAATCAGAACCCTCCCATGCAAACATATTTATCACTTTAAATGTATCGATGAATGGGTAAAGATCCGATCAAATTGCCCGCTCTGCAATATAAATTTAATTAATATATACAATCAAAGTGATTTAGAAAGGAATCAAGTAATGAGGTCACCTTTTAGAGCACAAAGTTACGAAGAAATTGAGTGTTCTGAAGCAAATAATACTCGTTTCACCCATAATGATAAGCTGCTCATCTCAACCTTTAATATACTGATTTAGGTCACCTTTACCCGCCTTTAAACTGGTGTAAATTGTTGCGAATAATCTCTAAAGAGATGGAGAAATTGGTACTCTTAATGTATAAAGTAGATGAACGCAACCATTACATATTCGAGGAACATATTCTTTATATTAGCTATCCTTCCCATTTCCATCATTTTTTGTAAGTTACAGCAGAAGTCAGCGCAGTCAACTTGCCCTAGTTATGGTTCAGTATATCATGGCTTTTTGTGTCTCGGACTTAACAAACTGAAATCATTTAAAACTGAGTCATGGATAAGTTGTGCAAATGAATGTATGAAACACTATTCATCATCGAAGTACCGAAAGTGCAGATATTGGTCTTGGAAAGCTACAGATAACTCTTGTAGTTTGAGACTGAAATCATCTCATTGTTCAACAAGAGATGACTCCTACATTTCAGGAATGATCCCCACATCTATTGTCGGATACTGTTCCACTACTTGTGTGGTTGGCGAGTGGTCAGAGTGGTCAATGTGTACTCACACGAGACCATGTGGTGGATATTCCGAAAGAACCAGAAATGTTATTTTCTCACCCATGTTTCCCGGTGAAATATGTCCCAATAGATACGAGTTGAGATCTTGTAAACTTGACGATCTTCGATGCCCGAATAATTGTCCGGATAACGGGATTTTAACTTTGGGCTGGGGATGCAGTGCATATGAGATGCCTGGCGGTGGATCCGAAGTTATTCCGAATATTGACAAAAGAGAATGTCGAGACAAATGTATTAATAACTCCAAATGCGTTTCTTGGTCTCATGGACTGTGGGATCAATCTATAGCAGAAAAGAGTGTTTTTCCAAAAATAGGCACTGTTGAAGTTGAAGATGGAATTCCCACATGTATCATTGTAAATAACTTTGTAGGATGCTCATTTAAACTGGAAGGCTGGATTTCTGGTAATTCCGAAACCAATGTTTCCGACAATGCATGTTCCGTTGATTGTGCAACCTCCTATTGGTCTAATTGGTCTTCTTGCAGTATTAATCGGTTAGATGGCCAGCATTATAAACAAAGGTATAGATCAATAATTACTAGAAATAATAGAAGTGGATTGGAGTGTCCCGATCTACAGGAGACATCTTTATGTGAACCTATGGCGAGATTGGAGAATTTAAATTCATAACTCCGCCCTTATACTTGATTGAATGAATTAACCTTATTTTTAATTCAAAGTTAATGCATTACTAGTATTTTTTCCTTGAATAATAATTTCTCAAAACTCATTTTCAGCAAATATTGATATCAATATTTACATGTTTTGATACACTTATATCCAATCTACTTTTTTCCTTCCGCTCTCAATAGGATAATTTTTAGGCGGGTATTTATCCCCACATTTGTCCTCATGCATCCTTTAGATTTCATGTATATTTTTCAATAGGGGTTCAAGGAGGAAATTACGAATCTGGTATAAATCTTTAATAATTGCAACTTTGGTGCATTTATTAAGAGGGTATTCCACCAATATATAGTCATTTGTCTCTCTTTATTAAGGATTCTTTATAAAAATTGTGGATATATTAACATTAAAATGCCAGTTGGTGGAAGTACCTCCCAAGATGTTAAGCTAGGTAGCCAGTCGGATCTAGATGGCGTCTCACTTGAATTTAGAGACGATTCAGTAGATGAGTATTTGGATGATAACTGTTTTGTAGAAAGCAGACAATTATCCACAGAAAACAGTGAGCACGTAACCCACGACAGAGAAACTGAATCTGAAAATATTGAGTCATGTGAAAAAAGTGGTGGTCATTCCGATGAAATGGAGAACTTCACTAACAAAACGAATATATTTGATAAGAGGGAAGCTTCTATTCCAAAGTATGGAAGTGAAATGAGTTTGGATTGCGACTTAATTGCAGAAAATACTTCTGAAGAATTTGGTAGGATAATTATGCTAGACTTAGATAATACTTTAATCCCAACAAACTGGATTATGCAAACGTGGCGAAACATTCAGTGTGAAATGGGTAATGAGGGTGACAGCATAGACTACAATGAAGATGAAAATAGCTTGTATGAACTAACTGAGCAAATTAGAAGTGAATTAGTTAATGTAGGATTATTTGATTTACTTGAGAAGTTTTTCTCTGATTTATGGGGGGTTGGAAGGGCCATGAAAATTGTTATTGTAACGAATGCAGGATTGAGAACTGTCGAATTATTTTATTTGAAATATTGCCTTCCAAAATTAGGTGATTTGTTGAGTAAGTACAACATTGAGATAAAGTCAACGGAAGAATACATTCGAAAAAAGGGCCCACCCCCATCCCCTTTTAGAGAAGAAGAGTATCGTGAGTTTTATACCAATGCAAAACTAAGTGAATTTCAAAGGGTATTACTGGATTGTTGGGAAAATAGCAAAGACCATCCTGAAGCCGTTTCAATGTTTGATATCATTTCCGCAGGTGATCAGGCTTGTGAAATGACAGCGGCATGCAGGATAAGTAAATTTTATGAAAATAAGATTCGTCGTACAAAACTAATTTATATTAATGACCCAGAAAATCTCCGTTTCTGGAAACAAAGGCCGGAAGGTTTTATTGTACAATTGGAGGAAACTCGCCGAGAACTCCTAAACTTACTTATTGACGATTCCGAAACTCTTATTGGTTCCGGTGATATGAACTCAACAGGACTCACAAATTTGGAAGAGGGAAACGATGAAGAACTTGAGGAAGTTTCCCTAGGATGGTGCTGCAGAGGCAAATATATTAATATTGCTATTAGTAAACCGGAAAGGTTTGTATTACCCCAAGGTGGTAGTGAAATGTACCTTGATGCAGAGAAAGACTATCTCGGAAATAAATAGACTTAGATTAGAAAAGGATTGAGTTAACTGTAGATTTTTATATAAATACTCTTATCTATTCGAACTGTAAAGTTAATTGAGTTAATACCTAATTGGTATTGAAAATGGAGTATATCTAAATCCTAACTTCCCTGAAACTAATGATGAAATGAAGTGAGAGTTCTTGAAGGAGGTTCTAATGACAAAATTTGAGTATCCAACCTTCGAGTCATTAATAAACGAATCTTCATTATAAGAATCAACACTGAATAATGGGCCGATATTGATTTCAACCCTGCAATTACTATAATTATCGCACACAAAATTGAACATTCCATTTGGGATTTTTGTAAAACTGTGCTCCGGAAATTTTGGGAATAAATATTCAATATTATTTGAATTACAATTACCAATATTGTTTTCATTTATTGGAATTTTCCCAATATAAGCTATCTCCACGCCCTCTATAAAAATGTTGTCAACAAATAGGCGATTTACATACTTTATCTCAAACAAAATCGATAATGACGCTGTGAAAGTTACAACCTGTGATTGGCTGTTTGTTCTAAGAAGTGGATTCGATATTACCAAATAATTTTCTTGGAAAACAGCGGGGACAATATCTATTCTACTTGGAGATACGCTGTATGCCAATATAACCCCACAAAGAGGAATAACTAGGGTAATAAAGAGCCAACCAAATAGCCAAAGAAGTAATTTTATAGCATCATTTGTAGTGACTTCCGGCTTTAATTGTATCTTGTTAAATTTTTTACCACAAAACACACTACTTACTAAATCATAATAACAATTACGGAAATAATCCGATAACAAAATAAATTTTGTATTATTAAGCATTTATCCCAAGTAAAACAGCAATTATGTTGTTTCGTTGACATAGTAATACTGACTCGATATTAACTTGTTGGTATTATCGAATGTGAATTTTTTTTCCCCAAATAACCATGTAATAACTTATAGCGGGTATATTATGGCGGATTCTGTCAAATGTCCAAAGATTTATTTGTACGAACTGAAACAAATGCCTCTTGACTTTTTGTCGAATATATGTTAAGTATCTTCAGATAATTATCCTTAATTAATGAGATTAATAAATAATGGGCTTTTTGATGTGAAAAGGAGAGCCACGCCAAATTTTTTCAGTTTCATATCCCATCCAGTATTTATAATCTTCCCTATGGATTTAACAAAAATGAACTATAAGGAGTACGTTGAATTGTATAACTACTATAAGACAAAGACATTTCGAAATGTCTTAGAAGGTATTTCTACGCAGATGAGAATATAAGTTGTGAAATAATTCATCAAAGTTAATTACATCTGAATGTAATATTGTATTCAACTTTTGATGACTAAACTTCTTATGAAACCTCTAGGTTTTGGAGACTTATTTTTTCCCGGATACTGGATGCAGTTGAAGGTGTATATGAGTACATTTCTTCAATGCATTCCGGGTATGACCTCTTTGACATTTGTTCAGGTTCCATATGCCTTTCAAAGTCATTGTTGTGGTGCCTTTTATTATTCATTTGATTACGCTGAATCCCCATAACTTGATTATCAATAAAAACTTTATTTTGAAATTGGCTAACGTTGTCACTTTCGAAGCTCGCATTACACAAAGGCTCGTAGAAATTGTTGTGTCCATAAGATTTTTCTCTCCAAACAAGTGGTATATCAAGAAGACTTAGTGGAGTGAATTGATTTGTAAGTTGATACCTATCTGTTGGCCATGAGCACTCTTCATAAAATTGTTGGTTCGCATTATCTTCATTGCTGAAAAGATTTGCAACAAATGAAGATATTGGTTCGTATACTCCTTCAACTGTTCCATACCCATAATTATTTCCCGAACTGAAGTTAGCTGTCGTCGATATTGCATTATATGGACGGTATAATCTATCTTCATGAAATATACTTCTTCCAAAGTTCACTTGTAGATCATTGTCAAAATTTCTCTGGATAGGTGCAGGAAGAGTTTCTACATCCAATGGGATGAACTCTCCTTTTTGAGGTCTTGACCTCAATTCCTCCAATCCATGAGCATATCTACATGATTCCCCAATTGCACAACTTCCTTTTACCCAATAAACACAAAGTGATGTTTTAAAGAGGTCGGATGTTGCGCGAAGCTCCTTTCTTGAATGTGCATATCTACATTGTGGATTTCTGCACATTCCTTCCCTTAATTGTATATCGCATAATTTTGTTCTTGTCAAGTCAACACTTGGTCTTAGTTCATCAATGGAATGTGCCCAATTACAATCTTTATCCATTCTACATCGTCCAACTGCAAACCAGGGACATTTCTTCGTCTTATAGAATTGTGGCATTTCGAATATTTTTATTATTTATTTTCCACAACAAATACTATTAAAATCTGAACTAAAAAAGTATTGATCCTCCTTATTTGATAAATTGCATATAATTTTAATGAATTAATTATTTCCTCAATTTTTTATTTTCTAATATTTGATTTATGTTTAAATAATATCAATTATAGATATATTGTCGATTTTATTAAATAGTTATATTAAGTTAAATAAGTTCGTAATCGAGCTGCATGCATTTTTTTTAGATAAAAAATCTATTTTCCCTCCGAATAATTTAACGTGAAAATAGAATGAAAATAGAATGAAAATAATCGTACTCCACAACTTTCTAGATCCATTAGTAACTTAGAAATTTCCCAAATCTATTTTTTTTGGAGTGCATCTCTAAGCATAGTTAGTGAATTCATTTGATCTAAAATAACCCTTTTAATAATCCACGCGGATATGTCAGTATGCAGATCTACCTGGTTGAAATAAAATATTCTAACTTTCTTCTCATCTTCGTGACGAAAAACATAAGTGGCAAAATAGTTTTTTGCTCTTACATATGATGAATTAATTACTGGCCATTCAATGGATTGCGTAAGAATGTATTCGCACTGAGATTCATCTGGATTGCAAGATTCTTTTGTCTCTGACTTTATTCTGTAACATATTACAACGAAATCTCTCCCAGAAACGCCCCATTGTCCCTTAAATGCTTGATAGAATATACAAATATTATTATCGTTTCTAAAATAATGCATTGGATCTGACTTCTCAACCATAGGGTCGTAAAACATTTTATTGTTTGGGTCCCAAATATAATCAACGATATCTTTTATAGAGGTTATTTTATTTGAACTTTCCATTACATCATTCGTTGAATCCAAATGTAATTCCGACTTTGCGTCGTCTAATAAAATAGAAGTAATCCCACAACTCATAAAAGGTTGATCACCCATTTCTTTTTTATAAACTTTCATCCCATTAGAGTTTCTTTCAAGAGTCCAATTTTGATATCCACAATCAATTTCAGAAACCATCTTTTTTGTATATTGAAGTAGTTCTGCTCTCTTTTCCATAACTATCTTAAGAACATTATCCTCTTCTTGGATAAGTTGTTGTACAGTAAGAGGAAATTCATTTGACTCTCCAAGAAAAGTGGGTTTTGTTGATTCGATAGAACTAGTGTCCTTTCTTATCGCATCAGAATCGTCACTCTTAAATTCCATTGTTTTTGTCCCAAATCTTGTACTTAAATTCGAGCATGAACTTGATTCTTTCGATTTCACAATCTCAGTCTTTATGAAATATCTACAACACACAAGCAAGTTATTTTTATTATTGGAATTTCTCTTTCCTCCCTTAAGAATAACTTTATAACATAAAATGTCTTGACGCCTATTTTCTATTACCTTTCCATCATTACCTTTTATTTTAAATGGGAGTTTATAAGATGGAATAATACTCCTGGTCTCAATCATTTTGAATCCTTCTCTATTTTGTCTTGTTTCTAAAATAATATTGGTTTTATCTTCACTCCATTCAAGAGTTGTGTTCGGTTGATCAAAAACAAGACACTTTTCGAACGATTTCTTCCTTCTATTTGAAAATTGTCTATAATTCCCCCCTTCATCTTGTACGACTCCCAAGTTATCAGAATTTTCTTCTTCCGTCCTGAATTCTTCAATTCGATGACTTTCTATTTCTTCTAGACTATTTTTCCCCAGGTTTTTCGTCTTGTTAATGATTAAAGTTGTTCTATTATTTAATCCCATGATTAAAGTTGTTGATATTGAAACAATACCTCTAATTTTATCTACATCATAATGAACAACTGGATTAAGTTTCTCTACTGCTCTCCTGATGAACCATGATACTCCCAAAGCAGCATTTATTTCGTGAAGAGAATCAGAATTCGATTTCAATAGAATCCAATATCCTTCAAATTTCTCCAGGAGTTCTTTAAGTTCTGAGGTGAGTTCTACTGATCTTAAATTCGAATTAACACAATATCTGTTCAATGAAATTCCTATATTTCCATTATCTGGAGCTTTTATTATTTGTGGGTTCCTTTTTCTAAGGACACTGTTTATCGCCTTGTTCAATGACACTTTATTATTTTCAATTGCTTCCCTTGTATATTTGAATAAAGGAATAAGCTTGAATATATAAAACACAAGATTTTCGCTTAAATAAACCATTTTTCCGGATTTACTCGTCCCAATATTTATATAATTAGATGTGAAAGTAACAATAAACAAGAAGGTTTTCAAATTTGAACTCGTTTGTATTGATGAAAAACAAGATGTCGAAAATAGAATACCCGAATCAATCATAAATTTCCAGAGCTGGTGGGACAAAGTGATATTTAAAAGCCACGGCCTTGTTGAGTCTGATAATATTTTTGAGAATAAAATGGTTACAGTCAACACGTTATTAATCATTAAAATAAATGAGGTTATTATAGGATATTCCGTACATATTGAAATAAGTATTGTATTTAAAAGATTATAATGCCACATATCTTCATAAAGAGTGGATTCATTCCCAAAATAAAAAATGGAATTCCAGATATATTTTGGTTCGACAAAAGGTCTTCCGAATCCAAGCTCCTTTTCATATGTAATGTAATCTCCCAAAGGGATTCTTTTCATCTCTTCTTTAGGACCAAGTTTAAAACCTATTGAGTTCTTTGAATATGGAATAGAATTAAATATAGAAAATATCTTTTGGGTCAAAATAACAAGTGAAACAGCAAATGGAAAATAGTCAAATGAATTTTCGTAAAAATATTTCGAAAACCGATTAACCAATGACCAATAAAAGAAAAATATTAAGTTTTTTGTTATTAATGGCAACTTAAATGACCAGAATGTTTCATAAGTTTCACGACTTACATCAATCCTAATGTTTAAGTTACGTACCAATTGAAAAGAAATTGACGCAAATATAAAGTAGAATATAAATTGGAAGAAATCTTCTTTTAAAATTACGGTATTATTACTTATTGGGAAATATATTAAGATCATTATTAGTGGTATTGAAATATTAATAAGTAATTGAACATGATTACTATTTCTCTCACTATTTTTTCTCCACAAATTTTTTGAGAAGTACATTAGTCTTTCTTGATCATGCTTTGGAAGAGGGAAGTCATCCAATATACTTTTTAGGAAGATTAAACCAATTCCAGTAATAATTGGAATAGTTAGTATCAAATATGGAGTGATTCTCTTAGTAATTAAGACCAAATGATCACTTTGCCATTCAATAATCGTTAAGTACTTTATTGTGAAGTCAATTATTTTTGCAAAAATATTCAAAGAAAAAATAGACATTGAAACAATTAAAAACACCAAAAAGAGCCAAAAAATAATCATAATGTTAGGACCAAAATAATCACACCACTCGCATAATATATTAAACAATCTTGGAATTGAACTAAATTGTTCATTTTCATCAATTCTCCCAAAATTGATATCTGAATCATCTTTTCGCCTTCCATTTAAGTTTCCATTAATACTGAAAAGTCGTGTGGACTTTTCATACAGTTCAAATAAAGATTCACCATTATGAAGCGCAATTATATTAACAAGAACATTTTCCCAAAACTCGAATTGGCTCACCTCATAAAATAGAATATTACCAAGGAAAAAAACCCAGGAATGTGAAGGTGGCCAATCTCCCCAAAATAAGTTATTGTCTCTTTTAGGTTGGAGTTCTTCAGCTTTTTTTGATATCTTTTCATTCGTAAATTTGAGAGAAACAACTAAAAATAACAAATTTCTCGGGGCATTTACATCAGTAAGTTCATAAATGTTGAATTCTTCAGTTTCTTTTAACCCCTTGTATATCTTTTCTCCGTCGTTGTTTCTTCTTAAAACTAGTAAGAAGTATGACTCCCTATCTTCAAAGGAACCCTGGTTTTCATTTACAGATCTTGTTAAAGAGTGTGTAAAGAAACCTGAAAAATACTTCCCAAGGTCCATTATTTCAAAATTATCATCTTCAAATGTAAAGTTAAATTTAAATTCAACAACCGAATTAATTAGGAAGGTAATTCGAGTATATTAATATCCATCACTTCTTGACTGTCGCGTTCTCTTCGAATTCGAGTTTAATCTTGCGCCAGTGGAGATACAGTATCATAACTGAAAACTGTTCGTAAAAAAATACAATTTGCAGAGAAAACATGAACCAAACAAAACAAATTAATAAAAAAAAAGTTGTTCAGTATGACAGTCTAGAGTTTTCAGAAAATTTAGATTCTAAGAGTTAAATAAATGACAAACGGTATTATTTTATTAATAATGAGGTAAAAATGACAATGAGTGCCGAGACCTTTAAGCGCAATATTTTCGTTCAAAAATTTGAAAAAAAAAATATACATGAGTGACGACAATGGAATCGGTAAAAAACTATCTAGACCAGTAATAAAAAGTCTGAGAAGACTCCAAGGTTATATTTTGAGACACAACCCGATTGAAAGGAATTATAGATATTATATTTATCTTCAATTATTGTCTTTTCGAAAAAATTGGCGTAGAATGATCATTTTTCTTGATCAACTCGACAATCTTGTTAATAATTATCTTGTAGAGGAATTCTATGCGAGCAGACTTTCCTCTGATGAATTTGGAATAAGAGAGGAGTTTATTAATATGATATATAATTATTACGAAAATTATATTCAATATCCGGCTTATGAGATGTATTATCACGATAATATTGAGGAAAATGACGATTTAAATGACTCGGCAACTTCCATAATAGATTCCTTTGTGAAAACACTTAGCTTATTAGAATATGATTTAACAATGAGAAAGGAAATGTTAACAGAGCTTGATGATATAATAGACAATTGTTCGGAATTATTTAATGAAATGGATTCTATTATTCAGGAAGAAGAAGATATATATAAGGAACTTGAACCACTAAAGAGTAGTTTGGATACGTTTAGTAGCATTTTGGAAGAGAAAAGAGATGGTGATTTGAATAATTTTTCACCTTTAATATTTGCTGAATTACACAAACTTTTAAGACCTATTTATTTATTCTCTCATTCATTAGTGGATATGGTCAGTAGTTATGGAAATAACTCCGAAATGCTAAGTATATCTGTTGATAGTTATGGACAAGTTATCATTGAAATAAACGAACCTGTATCAAATTTACTAGATGATTCGAATTTGGATATCTATGTTAGATTTATAAATAATATTTTTCCACTTAAATTGGAATTTTCCACAATGAACACTCTAGCATTTCGTGAAGTCATTTTGTTATCAACGATAAAGAGTAATGAAGATCCACTAAAAACTCACATTTTCTCAGATATTTTGTTTGAAAACGATATTGGTGAGAATATCCCATTATTAGACGACGAAACCATGGAAATTTTATCAGATGAAGTTTATGGGACACCTTACTATTGGTTGCAATTTTTCGTTAACAACCATGAAGTTATCCCACTAGAGACGGAAAGTATAAGTTTTAATCCAAATGATATATTCAAATTAATTGAACTGAGAATTTTGAACTTTGTTTTTTTCAATTTTATTTTATATCTGGCATCAACTGGTCCCGATATGTTCTATAAGTTTATCATTCTTCATTTGAGAGATGAAATGGTTGAAGAAAAAATAATCGAAATAGACGCTCCGAATTTCAATATTAAAAATATTGACAGGAATTATTGTTACTTTTTCAATATCACCGCTGAAGGCAAGAACATCGGTATTAATATCGATTTATCTGGAAATGTAAGTTATTCATTCATTTGTGAAGATGTGACATTTCACAAGAGGTTTGAATTCACTCAAGACAACTCCAGCCTGGAAAATATTTTCAATTATAATAGAGATATTTCAATAGATTTTTGCGAGAAACTATACGAAATAATCATTTCATAATTGAATCTACTATTAAAATAACGAAATCACGTTAATACTTGGCAGAATTCATTAGATAAGATATATTTCATTTCATTTATTCAAAGTATGTTCTTCTTAAACGAGTAAATATTTGGAAGTTTCTTCGCCAAGTAAAGCTTTCTATTTAATATTTGAAAAATACCAAAGACATTTTTGTATTGTTAATTTTTTTTTTTTTATAAAGGTCACAATTTCAATCATTACTTTAAGAGACAAAGTAAATAACTTAAAGTGATATAAGGTTTATCAGGTTTGAGTACAAAATGTCCACAAATTTAACATTTTCTGTAAATAGTTCACAGGATCTAGGCTTCTGTGAAGTTTATGCAAGTTAGCGACAGAATTTTTCAGTCTACGAAAGGTAAAGAAAAATAAACGTATGTATTATTGCATAAACATATTAGTGAGGTTTAAGCAGTTAGTAAATATTTGATTTTTCAAAGAAGATATTCATTTATTAAATACTTTTAAAGATGGCTTGTAAGTCTAATTCTTCGGCAACAAAAAAGTCACTAAATATGCAAGATGTAGTCAAAAAGGACTCCGCTAATGGAAAAAAGTGCACTAAAAATTTAAACCGTAAAGGCTGCATACAGTCAAAAATTGTCGGTTCTGGTATGAAAAGAGTAATTAAGAAGGAAATATCTAAAGTTTCAAAGTCCAAAAAACCATCTAACAAAAGCAAGTCATCGAGAAGTGTCTCTAAAATTTCCAAAAGAGCAATCAAAGAGGTGATTGGAATTAAAAATATAAAGAAAGAGCACGAAGCAAGAAAAGCTTCTGTTAACAAAACACCAATTGAAAAAACAAAGGCTAGTAAAGAACTATTAACAGTAAAGGTTATTAAAAAAATTGGGGAAAAAACTAGTTCACTCAATTTTAAAACAAAAGATAAAAAATCTACTTTAAAGACTGCTCTAAAAACTGGGAAAGCATCTTCAAAACTTACAATAAGGGAATTAAATAACAAAAGGGACGGGCCTAAAATTAAAACAAAAAATAAAGAACCAAAAAGAGTTTATAAAAAGTCTCTAGAAACGAAATAATAAATTTTGTTGAACTCTCGAATAAAAAATTAATTAGATTATTTAACAATCAAACATTCTTATATTTCTCTTAATTTTATAAATTCGGACTTGAAATGGATTGTACACTGTAGGTTTGTAGATCACTCAAGTTATAACTCTAAACTGACCAAAATATACCTTTAAGATGGATGAATTGAGATCAAATAATCAATTTTCACCATTTCTATTGTTCACTGATGCCAGGAATATTGAAATTTGAGACTGTACATTAGGGAAAAAAACTAACATTGACAAGTATTTATTCTGTGTGATAGTTGCAACACAATACGAGTCGGAAATTGCTATTGAAAGGTGCAATGCGGAGATTAAATGATTAATATCGAATGTAGCACAAACTTTGAATGGCAATTTATCTTTTATGTGATTTCTTTCTTGCGAAATAGTCATCTTTGCATCATTTTTATCGTCAAACTCCGTTTTAAATACGATACAATTATTGAAAAACGTCTTGATTGAGACCGTTTGGTTTAGAGTTCTATCTGTCATACAAATAAAGTTGCACTTATGAGGCCTCGAAGTTTCATTAATGTTATTTTTTGGATAATTGTTCTCATCCTGAACGATCTCAATTTCAGCATATTTTGAATCAACTAACTTCATTTTTTCAAGTAGTCTTAATAATGTTTTCGATGGAGGCATTGAGAAGTGAGTATTAAGTATTTCGTCAGAAAACCTTTGATCTTCACCGAGAGGATTTAATTCCTTGATAAGCTTCGGTTTCAAAACTTCAATTTTGCAGTCATGAATTAGTTGGAATGTACTCATTTTCTTTGTTTCCACTATCATTGAAAATGATAATACACTTTGTGAATCTCTTTTACTTAGGCGTAAAGTCGTTTCTCTCGCGAAAATTGACGATTTCAGTGGAAGGACGAGTGATTCAGGGTTTAAAGTAATACCAATGATGTTCTCATTTTTACTTTCTATTATTGGATTTGCAAAAAAAACATCTTCGTACTTGATTCTACAAGAGACATCTGCAACTTGCTCATCCCAATTATAGTGACTTGTAAGCAACAGAAGTAATGAAGATTTTTCAAACTTTATATAAAATTTATTATCTTGTTTATTCGGTAATGCTTTGATCATTTTCACAAATCCCTGTACGCACTCCAATAATACGTTTGATTTTCTTTTTAAAATTATGGCCTTAAACTTCATTTCTTCAGATGAAAATAATATACTATAAACTGCAACCCTAGTTTATGATCAAGCCCTAACACGAAAAAAATTGATTAGACTCATGTATTTATCAACTAGTGAATCAATAATGTGGAATGAGGGGAATCAAGGTTGTATTTAAGCTATTATAATTTTGCAAATGACAATTAAAATTAAATCAAAGAGTAATGACAGAATACAAAGTTATATATTATTTGCATGGTTTTCAGAAACACTTCTTTATTAGTAATTATTTTCCTTATATTTTGAAATCTAATGGAATACTGAACATCTTTTAAGATATAGTTTTAGGCGGGAAGTTAATTCTGTTTATAATTGTAAAAGCAAATAATATTTGTAGTTATTAAGAGGTATGTGATTGGTATAAATTAATTATATTTGGCGAATTGTTATCTGGTAATAGCTCATTTAATTAATAGTTTATTATATTCGAAAGTCAGCTACTAATACGAGGTGTGTGAAGAACTAACGATTATATCACTCGTTTCATCCGAGGTCTTTACACCGAGTTTTATTCATGAACAATTAAAATATAACTTTGACTATTTCCTAAGGAGTGATTATTTCGATAAAATCTTTTGTAGATGGGAGGTAAAAATAAAATAGCTTATTTTTATGACGAAGAAGTCGGTAATTTTCATTATGGCTTGGGCCACCCAATGAAACCACACAGGATCAGAATGACTCATGATCTGGTCTCTCAATATGGATTATTAGAAAGAGTTGATGTGATGGTACCAAATCCTGGAACGGTTGAATCACTAACTAGATTTCATTCAAATGATTACGTTGATTTTTTACGTCGCGTTAACACAGACAATATGTATGACTATTCTGATCACTTAGCAAGATTCAATGTTGGAGAAGATTGCCCAGTATTTGATGGCTTGTGGGAATTCTGTCAACTTTCTGCCGGGGGATCACTTGGTGGAGCTCAATCAATTAATGAATCAGGGTATCAATTTGCAATTAATTGGGCAGGCGGTCTTCACCACGGAAAAAAACATGAAGCTAGTGGTTTTTGTTATGTAAACGATTGTGTTTTGGGTGCTCTGGAATTTTTGAAATATCATCATAGGGTTTGTTATGTTGATATTGATATTCATCATGGGGATGGGGTTGAAGAAGCTTTTTATACTTCTCCGAGATGTATGTGCGTATCTTTCCACAAGTATGGTGATTATTTCCCTGGAACTGGAGCACTTAATGACGTCGGAGTTGAAGAGGGACTTGGCTATTCTGTAAATGTACCGTTGAAAGATGGAGTTGATGACGCAACTTTCATCAAGATTTTTACACAAGTAATGACACTAGTTATGGAACAATACAGACCAGGAGCAATCGTTTTACAATGCGGTGCAGATTCACTTTCTGGGGATAGGCTTGGATGTTTTAATCTTTCATTAAAGGGACATGGGTATGCAGTTTCATTTTTGAAGAAGTTCAATGTTCCCATGTTAATATTGGGCGGAGGGGGCTATACACTTAGAAATGTTCCAAAGTGTTGGGCTTATGAAACGAGTTTGATAGTTGATACATATATCGACGAACAACTTCCAAACGCATCAAACTTTTATGGGTACTACGGACCAGACTTCTCATTGGCTGTGCGCACATCAAATATGGAGAATCTAAATTCAAGACAAGATTGCGAAGAGATTTACAAGAAAATTAACGAGAACTTCAGAGACTACGTGTTTCCGGTAGGATCTCAAATATCGGCTTACGATCTCAAAGAGAAGCTACCACAAATGTACGACTGCGAAGGATCTCGTGACAACTGCGACGGTAAGAGTTCAAAGGATGATCAACACCAGGACGATGACGAAATGAAGGAATGGCCCATAACCGATTATAATAATCGGAACCTGGGTTAACCCTCTCGCAATCAGTTGGGAAGCCGTTCACGTTCTACTCTCAATTCGGGGAGCGATCACTCAACAGTTGAGATTAACTGAATATTGGAAAAAAGTACACTTTAGACTCAGGATCTAGACCCCTAATACATGACAATTTATGACTCGTAACAAATCTAAGGTATCTAGTGTCGATTATCACTATAATTGAATATTTGGTATTTTAG
This sequence comes from Cryptosporidium felis, assembly GCA_014529505.1. Taxonomy (NCBI): domain Eukaryota; phylum Apicomplexa; class Conoidasida; order Eucoccidiorida; family Cryptosporidiidae; genus Cryptosporidium; species Cryptosporidium felis. The sequence continues at coordinate 62,544 of JABXOJ010000022.1, forward strand.
GATCTAGGCTTTTCCTTCTTTTCTTTGAACAATGCGAGTAATGATACTCCAGACACCTTAACAGCTTTGAAACGGACTCCAGGAATATCACCGACAGAGTGACCTTTGCGACCAAATCCGGCAACGAGGACCTCGTCGTTTTCGTCTATGTAGTTCAAGCAACCATCACGAGGAACAAAAGCTGTGATTTTCTTGCCATTCTTAATGAGTTGAACACGAACGCATTTACGTACGGCGGAGTTTGGTTGTTTCGCTTCGATACCGAAACGTTCAACAACGATTCCTTTGGCATGGGATGCACCTCCAAAAGGATTAGATTTATATCTTGTACCTAAATTCGCCCTCTTGTACTGTTTATCTGCCCATTTTTGAGTTCTTCGACGTGTGCGAAGTTCGCGTGCTGTATTAATACCCTTTGGTTTTCCTATAGAAAGTGAAGGGCATACAAATGATTTATTGCAACTTACCTGAACCCATTCTATTTTACTTTAAACTTTTCAAACGGAAGTAGTAATAGTTGAAAACTACGAAATGGTGAATTATATGATTTTCTCTAAATTCTTATTTAGTCTATCGTCAAAAATAAATTGAAATAGGCAATAATTTGTTATTCGTCTCTTAGAGACGACATAATTTAATTTAACAGGCGGGCAAGCTGGCGGTTGATTTCTCGAATTAATTATGTCAATTCTCATGAAAAGAACACAGCAACTCGGAGTGACGGTTAACTCATAATTAAAATCTTACTGCTGAGATTTGTCGCTACTTGATTGTAATGTTTGTTTTAAATAGAGCACCAATAAAGTCCCCGAGTAGTGATGATGATATTACAAAACTTCAGACAACCTTAAATAATATTTTGCATTGTTTAACCGTGAGTTATTTATGATCCCTTTAATATAAATTTATACTTTTTTATTCACTATCAATTGGAGATTTCAGGATGCACTGTACTTATTACCAGATTCATCACCAAAAGTTACTGGTGAATTACAAATATTGAATAGTGTGGAACTAGAAGCACTTAAACACGACATACTCTATAGAGCAAATTATATCTCTACGGGACTTGAGTGCACAGAAAATATCATTTTAAAGCTGACTGATTTAACTCCATTAAGTGAATATGGCGCAAAGAATTATTTTCAAAGGATTCAGGTTCTAGGAATGGAAAATAAAAGATGTAATGAAGAGTTGAAGGGAATGTCAGAGAAATGCAGAGCGATATTAAATGAGTTGAACTCGAACGTTAAAGTATTTATTAATGACTCAATAGATAAAGACATTGCAATTCATAATACAGAAAATATAATGGAAATGGTTTTGAATGAAATGTATAAGATTAACTGGTAGTTTCGCGCCTAAATTGTGGATTTTTTTTTCCAGGTAGCTGCAAGTCTTAAGATTACCCTTATGGAGGAGCTTAAACGGTTAAGAATTATCGGTAAAGTTCGGTCTAGAATATACAAAGAATGGAAGACTGATGACAAAGACCTCGTCGAGTATCTGTATCATTTGGTTTCCGATAGTGAATCATTTGAGGACTTTCGTAATAAAGTCCACAACATTAATAGTAATGATATATCAGAACAACTATTAAGAGATCTGTATTCAATAATTAATGAAAATGATTCCCCAATAATAGTAGATGACTCCGAAAATCCCCTCTCTTTAAAAACGCATGAACGAGGAAATAATAATCTCAACTTTGCTATGCCAAATGAAAGAGTTCCTCTAAGCAAACATGCAATAGAACTTCTAATAGAAGAAGACCCAGATTATGTGGATATTAATATAGGAAAGAAGGCTCAGAAGAAAACTATCTCTGCCGGCTTTGGTATGAAGGACACCGAAATAAAAAGTGGATATGGTGCAATTACGGGAATTAAACTTACAGAAAGCCGATACGCAAATTCGGGTGATATTAACGAGCAAGAAAGAATTTCTAACGATTACGATAGATGGGAAATGAAGCAACTAATCAGTTCTGGCGTTATCTCGAAAGAGGAATTATCTAAATATCAACTACATGAATATGCCGATGATAGTACAGGGATGAATGTAGAGGTTTCAATTGAGGTTGAACTTAGAAACTATGAACCTTCATTTTTAAGAGGTCAATCTATCAAAAAATTTAATGTTGACTCTTCTATTCAAGTCATTGCAAACCCAGAGGGGAGTTTAAATAAAGCTGCAGAACTTGCATCAAATATAGCGAGGGAACGCAGAGAAATCAGGGATTTTCAAGAAAGAGCTCTTTTAGATAGTATTCCGAGAGATATGAGCCGTCCTTGGGAAGATCCGAATGCAGAAGCTAACGAAAGAACAATTGCAAGTGCATTACAAAGAATTGGTATGAACGCACATGAATTACCGGAATGGAAGAAGTACTTGGGAAAAAGTCTGACCTTTGGGAAAAAGAATAATGTTGTGGCTTCTATTGCGGAACAAAGAAAAAGTTTGCCAATTTATCCAATGAGAGACTTGCTTATTAAAGCAATTAGAAAAAACCAGATTATTGTAGTAATTGGTGAAACGGGGAGTGGAAAGACAACTCAAATAACTCAATATTTATTTGAAGAGGGTTTTTGTAGAGACGGGGGTATGATTGGCTGTACTCAGCCTAGAAGAGTTGCGGCTACTTCTATTGCTAGGCGTGTTGCTCAAGAAATGGGTTGTACTTTGGGCTCAACTGTTGGATTTGCAATTCGTTTCGAAGATATAACGTCACCAGAGACGAAAATTAAATATATGACGGATGGTATGCTATTGAGAGAGGCATTATCAGATAGTAAGTTGTCTCAATATAATGTAATTATGTTAGATGAGGCTCATGAGAGAACAATTACTACTGATGTTCTATTTGGACTTCTAAAGGTACGTTTATATTTTAATTATTGAACAATGAACGGTTCATATATAGATGTTCCACGCTTCATTTACTTGAAATTTGGATTTTTGAGCAATAATTCAATTTCCAAATAGATGGGACATAAATTGATCTTGGGATTTTGTCCCTTTTCATTGACTGATGACCAATATTTTCGAGACAATTTTATTGGACAGATACCGATGAAACATTAACTGCTTCATGTTCAATATTTTCATATTATCGTATTATTTTGTTTTCAGGATACTTGTATTAAACGACCCTCATTCAGATTGATTGTCACATCCGCAACTCTTGAAGCCGACAAATTTTCTGCGTACTTCATGAATTGTAATATATTCACAATTCCTGGAAGAACATTCCCAGTCGAAATTTTATATTCCAAAGAACCAGTTGATGACTATATCGAGGCAGTGTTAGTGACGGTTTTGCAAATTCATTTACGAGAACCTCCGGGAGATATTTTAGTTTTTTTGACGGGGCAAGAAGAAATTGACAATGCCTGCCAAACTCTTCATGAAAGAATGAAGAAACTAGAAAACATGAAACCTCCACCACTGATCATTTTGCCAGTATATTCTTCTCAACCCAGTGAGATTCAGTCCCTAATTTTTGAAGATGCCCCTCCTGGTTGTAGGAAATGTGTAATAGCAACAAATATTGCAGAGGCATCGCTTACAATAGATGGTATTTACTACGTGGTTGATCCAGGATTTTCAAAAATTATGGTTTTCAATTCAAAAACTGGAATGGATAGTCTAATGGTTGCCCCAATATCACAAGCCAGTGCAAAACAGAGATCTGGTAGAGCAGGTAGAACTGGACCGGGTAAATGCTATCGGCTATATACAGAAGATGCATTCAATACGGAAATGCTCCCAACAACTGTCCCTGAAATACAACGTACTAATCTTGCAAATACAGTTTTGCTTCTTAAAGCTCTTGGAGTTAACGACCTTTTAAATTTTGATTTCATGGATCCTCCCCCAACGACAACTTTATTAATCGCTCTGGAGACTTTATTCGAGTTGGGAGCACTTGATGAAGAAGGGTTCTTAACTAGATTGGGCCGGAAAATGGCAGAATTACCCATGGATCCGAAGTTAAGTAAAATGGTTCTTTCTTCTGTTGACTTGGGATGTTCCGATGAAATTATTACAATTACCTCTATGCTTTCAGTGCAAAATGTCTTTTATAGACCTAAAGACAAACAGGCTCAGGCTGACAAGAAAAAATCGAAGTTTTATCATTCTCAGGGAGACCACCTCACATATTTGAATATTTACAACTCTTGGAAAAAGCAGAGATACTCTGTTCCTTGGTGTTATGACAATTATTTGCAATCAAGGGCACTAAAGGGAGCTCAAGATGTCCGAAAACAATTAATAAGTATTTTTGACAAGTATAGATTGGAGATAGTTTCAGCAGAAAATGACCATGATAAGATAAGGAAGGCAATTTGTGCGGGATTCTTCAGTAATTCTTGTAGGAAAGATACTCAAGAAGGTTATAGAAACCTAATTGATAATCAGCAGGTTTATTTACATCCTTCAAGCACACTGTTTAGTAAGTCTCCTGATTGGATACTCTACCATGAATTAGTATTCACAACTCGGGAATATATTAGAGACTGTTGCACAATTAAACCGCAATGGCTCGTTGATTTTGCACCCAATTTGTTTCAATTTGCTGATCAGGATCAACTTGCGAAGAGGAGAAAAAAAGAGAAGATTCAGCCTTTGCATAACAAATATGAGGATCCAAATTCATGGAGATTATCAAATAGAATGAGATAATACTGATTTTAATCTCGATATTTTCTATATTATATTTTTACCGCCAGCGATTTTTTTTCTTGATTTACAATCTATCGGTTTTTTTCTCCCAAATTTATTTTCGATTCGATTAGGCACATTTCAATATAGGTCTTGCTTGAACCTCTTTCATTCGAGAATTATTGGAGGTGAGGATGGCGTCGGGAAACTACTTGAGCTCGTATGTTAAGGTTATGAGAATAGGTCAAGGCGCATTTGGGGAAGTTTGGCTTGCAGAAGACCTACGTAGGAGGAGGCATGTTGCAATGAAAAAGCTTATATCGAAAGAGAGTAGAGATGGTTTTTCGAAGACAGCAATAAGGGAGATTCTATTATTATCCAATTTAAAGCACAATAATATCGTTGAGTTATTTGGAGTCGTTTTCTCGAAACCTCACTACAGTGTTGGTAATACCAATATAAAAAGTAACTCAACAAATGCTATCTCTTCGCATTTACAAGTGCGCTCTTTAAATAAGGGATCGATTTGGATGGTTTTTGAATATCTTCCGTATGACCTTTCTGGGTATATAGAGGGTCTCAAGTTAGAGGGAAAGGCTGTCCGAATAATTGATATTAAAGTGATAATAAGACAACTTTTGTCTGGTCTTGAATATTGTCACTTAAACAATATAATTCATAGAGATATTAAATGCGCAAACTTATTGATTTCGCGAGACGGAGTTGTGAAGCTGGCAGATTTTGGTCTTGCTAGAATCTACAACATTCGTAATAGAGCTATGACTAATAGAGTTATTACTTTATGGTACAGGCCACCAGAACTTTTATTGGGTGCTCAATGTTACGATACTCCAGTAGATATGTGGTCTGTTGGATGTATTTTAGGCGAGCTAATCTTGCAACAACCATTATTTTGTAGTGAAACTGAGGCAGGGGTCCTGAAATCTATAGGTGACACTCTAGGCTCTCCACCGTCAAATGTTTTATTTGAATTTAAAAAGCTCCCACTTTGGAACGACCAAGATAGCAATCCACTATTGCAGATATTGGGCTCTGGAACTGGACCAAAATACAAACAATTTATTTCGAGGGTTGAAGAAAAGGCTGGGAAATTAGGATTAGATCTATTACTCCAACTACTTCAGTATTCTCCAGAAAAACGCCTAAATCCACGCGAAGCCCTGGATCATCCTTGGTTAAGCAGTAATGAAAAGAGTGAAGTCATTCCAGAGAGACTTGATATGTCTGTTTTTACTCAAAAAAAACAGTTTCATTCTTTAAATGCAAGGAAACTACGCGATAAGGTACAGGGGAGATTGAAGATGCCTTCTTCTTCGGAAGTTGGAGGGGCTGTAAATGCAGTAATCGGTAAAGCATATAGAGTTGAACAAATCAAGAAATCTATCGAGGAATCATTAGATAAAAGCACCAAAAATATCGAGATAGCCACAGGGAAAAAATATGAAAGCATTCCTTCAAAGAATCCTGAAATTCTTCAGAAAAATGAAGATAAACAGTTTAAGAGGTCTAGAAGTAGAGAATCACTCGATGGCTTGAACGGTTCTAACAAATGGAACTCGAGGAATTCGATTGAACATAGATATCTTAATATGTGTGACAGGAGGCAGCCATTAATCGGTAATTTTGATGAAAGAGATCGTGACAGAGAAAGGGAATACAATTTTGAAAGAAGGAGACACGAGTACTCACTTCCTAGAGAAGAGTACTATCTACAGAGCAGAGAAAGAGAATTGTTTTACCATGAATATTGGCATCCCAGTTTGAGATATGAAAGAGAACCAATGAATGAATTCTATCATAACCCTCTGCAACGCTCCCCCCTCTCGCCGGGAAGTTACGCATACATAAGCAATTGTGCAGCAAATAGTATCTATTACAGAAGAAATTCACCGCAGAGGTACGCACAAGACTATCCTATAAGGTACAACACGAGAATGTACAATTCGAGTGCACACTACGAATCAAAAGGTAAGAATGAATATCGTGACTATAAAAGGTGAAAAGTCCGGGAAAAGTACACTAGATAAACTTAAACTATAGTTCTGAATAGCGTTCTAGTTTAAGATTTAGGGATTATTCCGATAAAATTACATTTTTATAAAAAATGTCCACAGTTTATAGGCGCCTAAGACATAGCTACAGGCGGTATTTCAAAGTACAGTCTCACATTTAAAATGGTTATTGCTACATATCTTACCTTGTGCGGGAAAGATATTTGTATGGGTATACTGGATACTTTAATGGGGAGTTTTTATATAGGATATCATTCTAACAAATGTGCAAATTGTAATAGCTTAGAAAACAAGATATATGCCCTTTGAGTTCTCTCCCGCTTCCGCTCTTTATTGGGAATTATTTAAAGGTAGTTTTCCACGTGGAAGTTTTTAACTTAAGTTCGCAAATAAAAGGTGAATAAAGCTTGCTTAGTAGAATGACCAACGAGGTTCCTTATAACATACAAATGATGGGAACTTCATCAGCATCTACTAATTCTGGGAATAGTGGAGATATTGTGGCTGGAATAAGTCCGGAAATCATACATGATAGTACCGGTGTTTGTAATAGCGCAAATACGAATACTCAAGATGTACTTTCTTTGTTAAGCTATCTTGTTCCAAATTCAGGAAGTGATGTTAATTGTTCCTCAGTTAATCCTCCACCTCAAATAGCTGACCCAGTAACTATTAATGAACTTCTTGGGTTAATAAACGGCGCAGTTTCATCTAATTCAACTGGAATAAAAGGGGGCGCCCCCAGCACATCGAACTCATGTGAGCCTAATAACTTAATTGAAGCGACTAACGGAAATATGGCAAATTCCATTCCATACCTATTGCCCCTTTTAATGGGTTCCGGCTCAAACAGTGATCAGAACATAACGCTTCTAAATAGTCTAGTATCTTCAACAGGTAATTCCAATACTGCGCAAGGAAACATCAACCAATTTGTATCACAACTTCAAAACCTTTTGCCACCTATAGTTCCTGGTCAGAGCTCTGGAACTATACAGAATAATCAGAATTTGAGTCTTGGAAACAATGGATCTAATCATTCGGCGGAACATCTGCAGATGATATATGGCGGTGGAAACAATATTAATGCCGATAATAAATCAGAGCTCCTTGCAGCGGCGGCGGCCTTCGCGGCCTCTAATACTACGCCTCTGAATATTTCATCAGCTGGCCCAGTTACCAGTTCTAGGGGAAGAGCCAGAAAAAGAGCTTCGGCTACCCCCTTGGGGGGAATGAGAGGGAGAAGAGAATCGACTGACGCTAATAAGAGAAGAGGGGGAAGCCCTGGGAGTCATCATGCAATAGATGGCGGAGGAATGCCACCATCTGGGTCACTTCTCCCTCATATTCCGTCGCTTGGCAATGATAGCATGGAGGCTCTTGAACACAGTGGTAGTGTAAATATGCTAGGGACTCCGGCCACTCATCACGGCGCATCGCAATTTAACGAATTTAGCGCTGAGGATGCGCGACATTCCGTTAGATTTGAGAATGGTCTCGTGTTAATGACTAAACGTTTTATTCAGTACCTTTATGAACAGGGTGAGAGCCGGATAATTGATCTTGCGGCTGCAGAGGCACATATGGATGTTCAGAGGAGGAGGCTTTATGATATTACTAACGTTCTTGAAGGCATTGGGATCCTTAAGAAAATGGGTCGCAATGCCTTTATGTGTTCTGCATCCGTGCCCGAGGTCCTCGTTGAGCGCGATGCGGTTCTTTCTTCTTTCGGTACTGTTGATATGAGTATTAAGTTAGCACAGAGTATCGAGGACAACAACCTCAGTACAATTCCCTGGTTCCATAGCTACAATAAATTGCAAGTACTTACGAATTCTGAATATGAGGTAATGGAGAAGACCCTCATACAGAGGAAGGAACAACTTCTCCAAGCCTGTCAGCAGCTTGGATTCACGGATATCGTTGATCAATATACTATTGCGACCAACATAACAAATCCCCACGCTGCAGGAAACGCGGTGGCGAATTATGCAGCGTCTATACATCAAAGCAGACCTCAAAACCATAATACGGGAACATCGAATCCAAGGGGAGCAGCAACTGTCCAGCATGCCGGTATTTCACTATCTCACTCTGGTCACACCATTAGAGATGACAGCATTTCTGTCCAAAATACAATTGAACAGCAGAGCGAAACTAATCCCACAGGTGGGACTGGTACTGGGACATTATGGGGGAGCATTATGGGAGGGTCTAATAGAACAGGTGCAGTTCCTTCAATTCATCATCCAGATGCTCGTTGGATGGAGGCCACTGAAACTAATCACAATGCCTCGAAGCACAGGATTGATAGCGATCAGGGATCTAGTTCGGGGGTTGTGAGTCAAAGTGAGAACATCGGGGAATTTACGGAATGAATTGGACCAAATTTCTGGTGTTTCGAAGTTGGATCTTATTAAATTCCATCTTACTTTAGTATATATTCGCTATATTCGGGACTGGATTGAAGTCATAATTAATCTGATAAATGAAATGCGGAAGGCGCTTCCTTTTAGAGATGAAACCATAAGTAATTAACTTTTGTCCAGAATTAATATTGATTTTTAACTACATTAACTTGTCATTTGAATGAGGGAATTTTGTCGTAAATTATCATTCCCCCTGCTTTTTTCTCTTTAGTTTCGGCGTTTGTCTTAATTCGGCTGGCAAATACTAAGCTTAATTTCTCACTATCAAGAATATTTCCGGAATACAGTTGAAGAAAGGGTAGATGAGTTGTTAGGTTATCTTTATGGTCTAATATAGGAAAACTAAATGGTAAATTACTGCATTCTCTTGGTGCAATTCATTGTTTTGAAAGAAAGATTAGTTTCTTCTTCCCCTAAAACCCCTGTTTTTTTCTCTTCTATTCTCCTCTATCTCCTCCAGGATTTCCTCTATTTCTTCGGCTTCTTGAACTGCTTCTTCTATTGTTCCATTTTCTATTGCTTCTTTAATTTCATCTTCACCCAAGTTTTTAAGTACGGGGTTTGCCTGAAGTTCGAGTTCGTATTCGGAATTTATTTCTTCCTGTGTCATTTTTCTTCTTAAATTTCCCCTTTTTGAATAAAGTGCTTTTTGAGCTGAATTATGTTCTTTACTTATGCTTTTCTGTGAATCAGAAACATTTCTATTTTTGTTTTCGTTGGGCGAATTTATAATCACATTGCTGGATAAATTTCCAGAGTTAATATTTCTATTACCTGGTAATGAATTTGAAGAATCTACAGATACATTTAAACCATAGAATGATTAATTTATCTGAATTTCCAGCCTTAAATTTTAATTAAACATACCTGTATATCTTTTGAAAGTGCTTTTTTCTTTTTTTGGATAAGAAAAACTATATGTAAGGAAAATACGGTGTAAAATGACTCCTATTATCATTTAAATATTGTTTTAATTAACTGTATTAAATGCTTAGTCGAAATAATCTATTATTTACATTAAATACAAAATAATAAGCCATTTCAAACAATAGATCATTCAACGCAATATTCGAGTTGTGACTTACCAAGTATCAGAAGAGCAAATAAAATAAAGAGAACAAAATATTTTTTTGACTTCGAAGCAGAGAACTTTGAAGAATCAACCTTTTTTATCGAATGGATTTTTATATTTGAACTATAAACTGATAAATCATCGGCTTTTCTGTGATCAGCCTTATCCTTTACAAATGAGCTTGACTTTAGTGGTCTTATTAATGAGGAAGATCTTTGCATTATCACAATTTTTAAAATTCTGATTGCTTTCAGAATTATTTTCTTTTTCTTGGTTGCCGTGACTTTGTCTAATGCATGCATATACTTTTTAGCGCCCGTAAATTGCAATAATAATTTCTAAGTTTAAAAAATCGTGAAAAAGAATATTTAAATTCGAAAACGATTATTTAATTAAACTTGAGTTTTTGTACATATTCAACTGTAAATCTATTAGTTTACAAACTCATTGTCTGCTGAGTATTAAGAAGACTATTTGCATCACAAAAGTATGAGTTGAATTCATTAAATTTCTCTGCAATAATACAAATGACATATTGTTTAGTTGGAGTTATTTATCTATTATCTTAATACATTATTTTCTCCACAAATTTCACAAAAAGAAATAATTAGCGCCCTAAATATCGGATTTTTTTAAAATATGAAATGTGCTAGTACATATGCAGTCAATTATTAAGAATGCCTTCGACAAAGTATCAGTAATAAAGGATGTAGTTGGTAATTCAATTGAAGAGGCTGTCAAGAATAATTCTAAAGATGCAGTGAACGTTTTTAATTCTGGATCTCTATTATCTTCCAGCATTGTGAATTGGGCAGAAAAAAACAATGTTTCGGAAAGAGCAAATAATATAAAGGCTAGCGCAACAATGTTGGTCGAAGATTTAGCCACCGGGATAAAAGGTATGACTAATAATATCTCAATTCAAAACAATAATAAAGAAAAAACAAACAAGACCCAAGCTTTTCGACAAAGTAACGAATTTGATTACTACAATGAACCCAATTTAGTCCCAAAATTTTCTACAACCCATGATAATTGCAACACTCTCTTTTCTAAATATGAGACAAGTAATAGTTGTAGCGATAAGTTGATGGATACCGTAAACACTAAAAAAAAACGTGAAATAGATCATAGAACAAATATCCCTATTTTAGATAATGAAAACTCCGTTGATTTACTCATAATGCATTGTATTGATAACAAAAACATGAATGAAGAGCAAATAGGTCTATTTGATACTGAATTAACTAATGAATTATCTAGTTGTGAAGAAATTGGTGAGTTTGTTGAATCTAATACCGAAACTGATAAAATTGTTCATATGGATTCGAAATGCCAAGAAACTGATAGTACTCCCATTTCGCATTGGGAAGAAGGAATTGATCATTTGGAGAAAAATGAATTTCTTAATTCAGAACCCATTAAAATTTTGGAAGTGGCCGAAAATGATAAGTTTGTTATGCAAAGTGAAGTTTCAGATGGTTTAATTGGTATAATCGAATCAAGTACCACTAAATCCACGACTACATTGGACAATTTCTCAGAGAATTCTGCGGAACCTGAGGTCAAACTCAAAAATAACTTGAAAATGAAACCAGAAAACAATACTAAAGAGAATAATATTAAATTGAATCCATTATCGGTATTTCAACAAATTAACAAACTTGAGAATAAAAACAACTCGTTGATTTGTGAATTGGAACAAACGAAAAATGAATTGTCAACTTTAAAGGAGAAATTAAAGATAAAGGAAAATATTCTTGAAAAGATAAATGATAAGAACTCAAAGTTAGAGAGTGAGAATTCTTCCTTATCAAATCATATAAGAACTCTTGAAGAAGTTCAAACCCAGTTAAATTCAAAAATTGTTGAATTGAAATACCTTGAAACAAATATCGGCACAATAGAAAGCGCTAAGGAAGAGCAGTACGATTTAATCAAAACCCTTCAAGAAAAAATTGTTGAACTCGAAAATATACTTTCCGTTGAAGAGGCTAGTAAAATTGAATCTTTGAAAGCCTATCAATATGAAGTATCTGAACTAAAGTCGAAATTATCAAGTTGCAAAGACAAAGAAACAGATATATCAAAACCATATATTTCAAGAATAAGTATTCTGGAACATCAACTTACTGAATTGAGAAGCAGACATTCTGGAGAAATACAAAGATTTAATAAAATAATAGATAATCTGAAAGAACAATGGCTTAATGATAAGAGTGAAAACGAAACTTTAAAAACTAAATTACTTGAAGTAGAAAACAGCCATAGAGAGGCAACTGAAACCTATAATCATCGTATTTCCCAATTTAGGGGAATAATCGAACATCTGGAAAACAACAATGCTTCTAAGGCCACTGATGCAAGTCAGAAACTTAATGGTAGAGACTTGAAGTTAGTCACCTGTTCTAATATTACTGACGTACAAATAATTGAAACAAATAATAATGTAAATAATAACTATCAAAAAATGCTACCCTATTTGAACACCAACGTTATATCTCAAATATATAAACTAAATCAGAAGTCATCCCTTGATTCATTACACGAAGATTTCAAACAGGTCGTGTATGAGAAGCAATTGCTGGAAGATGAATATTTGGATATTTGTGAAAAGAGAAAACAAATAGAACAAGAATTAACTGAAGAAAGAAAAAGAAACAAGCTGCTTCAACAACAATTAGAAAATATGTTCAAGCCGATGAATGATCTCACAGAAAAACAGGGACCAATCAAGTAAACAATCGAGGATGCCAATTTTAACCAACTTATTCCAAGAAATATATTTATCAATACTAGTTGGAATTGGGTGTGCTAATTGGTTTTTTCCTTTTTTAGCTATTAATGTGGAGACTATTCCACATTTACGCTTAATTTAATTGCATTAGAAGCCCACATACAGATGATATTTTCTTGTTTAACTTTTTGTAAAATTAACAAATTATTTTTTAATATGAAAAAGATAACCCTTCATCTAATTTATTTTTGTTTAATAATTCTATATTCGGTTTTTTATATGCATGACGAATATGGATTTTCAAATTCACAAAATAGATTAGCTAATGAAGCTTTTATACTATTATTTGGCGAATACCAGATAGGAAAGAATGACCGAAATGAAATTTCAAAGTATTCAATATTAGATAATAACCGAAGAGAATTTAAAGATGAAGAGTTATCACTTTGCGATATTGGATTTGCGATTTTATCAGCCCCCAAGTACTTTAAAAGTAGAGTGGAGAATTTGAAAAATAGCTGGATAAGACACCTATGTAGAATTGAAAATTCGAATGACTCGTCCAGTAATTTTGCATTGATAGCATCGGAGAAACACGGCGAAATTCCAACTATCATTCCAAATTGTGAGGAAAATTACCTGAACTTATGTTGCAAAACTCTTGCATCATTTAAATGGATGGTCGACAATTGGCCAGAAAAAAAATGGTACATGAAACTTGACGATGACACTTTCGTAATTTTATCTACATTGGTTGATGAACTGAGTTCACTTAACTCAAATGAGAATTACTTGGTTGGCGGGCAAATATATTTGACATTGGAAGATTCCATTCATTCCCAAAGTAGCAGGTCTAATACTCTTCACTGGAAAGATCGTGGAGAGGTCATTAAGGGTATTCGAGGTGGAGCTGGTTATTTGATGACCCGATCATTGGCTAAGCTATTTGTAAATAATGGGAAAAGGTATCTAGATATTTGCAATAATGGTGGTTCTAAATTTAAGACATTTGAAGATGCATCTGTGTCACTCTTGGTTACAGAGCTAGTTGGACAAAGATCAATAATGCATATTCCAGGATTTCACTTTCATAAACCCGAAATTTCATACCGTAGTGGATATGATAATAGGGGTTTTAGACCTGTAACTTTCCATATGATGCATGATACAAGTAATATGGAATTTTTGGATTACTTGTTAAATGGACCTTTGCGACCATCTACATATTCATGCAGTCACGAGTCAACAAATAGCTGTGTCTCTAGTTATGATCTAAGCATTTCATCCAAATATTGGGAACCAGTTTATTTCGGAGCCTTGAATTCTGAAAACTCGAAGATACTCGGAAAAAATGCCATTAAAATTAGGGAAGAAGGGTCGCCTCAATTAAAAGATAAATCTATTTACAGCAGTGATATTTCCATTGAAAATAATAATTTATTACCCACACAAAAAAGCACATTATTAATGTCCTATCCGAAGTATTATACAGCTGCAAATGTTTCGGTAACAGAAATTTTTGATAACTACGGAGTAAAAAGTGGGAATACGATTGCCTCATTACAAATGAAATTTAATTCATTGGAAACAGAACATCCATGTAAAAGAATAATAGAAACTCATTCTAGAACGTTGAAAAATTATTATAAGGATGTGTTATCAGGCGTAGAAGAGATATTATTTATTGGATTTCCAGATCATCCAAATAGGGGCGACTCAGCAATTTTTACCGGAGCATTAATATTATTAGAATATTTGGAAATAAAAATAATTAAGGCAATTCATTTATTAAGTGAGTACAACCAGGAGGAGATATTGAGTTTATTTACGGTCGAAAAAAGTAAAAGAGCTATTATTTTTCATGGCGGAGGAAATTTCGGAGACTTATATTCCCATCATCACCAATTAAGATATGTCGTACTTAATGACTTTTCTAATTACAAAATTGTGATGTTCCCACAGACCGTATTTTTTAGAGATAAAGAAAATAAGATGATCACAATCAACAATTTCATTAAACATAAGGGAGAATTATTCCTTGCAGGAAGAGACAAAAGTTCCGCGGAGATATTAAGAGAAATGTTTGAAGATTCAAGTAATATACACACGGAGTTATTACCTGATTTAGCATTTTTAATTGGCGATCAAAGGAAAAGGAGAGGCATTCCTTCACTAGACATCTTAATACATGCCAGAGTAGATAATGAAGGACCAAACATCTTCTTTAATGGAACTTCGGTAAAAATGAGTAAGGTAAGGATGGAAAACATCAAGAAAGTAATTAATGACGGAGTAAAAAATAAACAGACACCGAGTAATTATCAAAATATTAAGAATAGTGAGAGCTTAAAAAGTGAATGGACAGATTATTTGTCAATTTTGGTGGATGATTGGCTAGAAAGTGATGCCAATTATAATGAATTAATTAATACAAATTATATTGAGAGATCGATTTCGAGAACACTTGATGGAATGGCATTTTTGTCTAGAGCAAATATTATAATAACAAATAGATTGCATGGGCACATTCTTCTATTACTACTTGGAGTGCCACATTTTGTTATGGGTGATTCATTTGGGAAATTGATGAATTTTAGGGAATCATGGACTTCAGAATGTAAATTATCAACTTGGTATGATGATTTTACAGAGGCTTTGGTAGATGCGTCAGGAAAATTGAATAATGGTCTTTAAGAAAGGAAGACAAACGATAAAACGCGACGATCATATTTTTATAATGGGGGACAAAACAAACAATTACGCCGATCATCAGTTTTCTGGGATGTTTTCGTTGTTTCTCAATACTTGATGAGAAAAAATAAGTTGTCTTGGAATATCCGGGTATTTTTCAGCAATGCACTCAAGAATAGTTGGATTAGACCATGGTCCAAGGTGGGCATTAATCCAATCCCCTTGATATTTAGGAGATCCTCCCAAAAATTCCGGAAGTTGGTCAGAATCAACTATATCCAATAGAACAGATTTCCAGTCATCATGGCGAGTATAAATCGATATTTTTTTCGCTGTTCTGTCGTCAATGAGCGGTTTTAAAAAGTTCCAAATTATTCCAAAAATACTGGGGGCGTTGATAATTATCATCTTTCCAAGTAATTCCGGGTAGTAGTTTTGACTAATGTGTACAAGCTCCTTAATAACCTTTCTACAGTTTCCATCAAATTTTGTCATTGTGAAACCATTCATATCAATAATGTTTAATGTAGAAATATTTTGAAGTTCGTTATTATTCAAAATATTCATTACTTCTTCCTTATTTACATTAGAAATAGAGTTACTCTTCGGATGATTCTCTCTTAATACATTATATATTTGAGACGATATAGAAATTACATTAACGAGAAATTCATATTCATATATCCATTGGTTGAAAAAACTTTTTTCTGGGTAAACTTCGAGCATTTTTCTTATATTACTGCTTCCAATGCAATCAATGTAAATAGGCCTCCCCATCTTGTCAATACCGTGGTATGCTCTTTTATATAAATCTAACTTTATTGGGACTTGAATATTCTGAATAATTTCTGTTACCTTCTTTTTTTCTCTCCATTCAAAATACCTTTTAAGCATTTCAGTGGATTTTTCAACATTAAACTGCCTTGCTCTCAAAAACCTGAAGTATAGCCTACATTCTAATTCATCAATTTCATCAAAATCTAAATTGAAATTCTCGAGTAAGAGGTTAAGTAATAGTTGTTGTTCCTTTAAATCCGGTTCATTCGAATTATTTCTATTTGAAGAATATCCAAAACCTTTCGGCCAGCGAATTTTCATATTTTATTGGTAGATGACCACTAATGTTGTTTCCAAAAACTGCAAGACATAAATATTCGAATAAAATAAAATTCAATCAAATTATATTTTTTTCCTAATTTTGACAAATCGATCGTCTGTGGCGCCATTGCTCATTTCATTGTGAGAACCGGCTTATAAATTGGTATTAGACCGTATTGGGCCTTAATGCCCAAATTGAAATAAAATTTTAAATAATAATGACCAGTATAATAATAATAACAAATTAGACTTCTGCAGTATTAAATATAATCATGGGATTTCTTGGAACAATTATTGGAAATTTACTTAGTTCGATTACGATTCTTAAGTGAGTCGATGAACTCATCAACAGAAATGGAATCAATTATTTGGCAATTCTCTTGAATGGAAACAGAGAGGCTACTCGAATAATCAAAACATTCTCTAGGGTTCGTTGGTGATTTATTTGATATTGGAATCGAGTAAATTTCCTGAGTAAGCTCGGGATTATTATTTATTATGTCCCACCTTGGATCAACTTCTTTCCTTGCATCAAAGTTTCTCGAAAGCTCATTAAAAATAGTGTACTGTTTGTTTAATGTTCTGAACTTCATGTTTTTTCGTCTCCAGATGAATAAATTATTAATCATTAACCTCACAGATCTGACGATATTTTGTTTTTGCAAATTCTTACAAGTTGATTGTTTTTTATTTGAATTCGGAGAAGCAACTTTTTCTCGTATTTCTTCAACAATTTCAAAGTTGAAGAAATTGCACTGGTATGCTCTAGAAAATCTGATCCTCATTGCATTTTTAGAAATAATTCTTTTTTCATTCGTTTTCAATCTGAGCCAAAATTTCGTGTGTACGGAATTGCTGCATTTATGACATGTAAATAGCTTCGAGTTATTGTTTAACTTCCCCTTAGAGTAGCTTTGAGAGAAATTCGTCGATGATGGGTTGTAAACAACCGTAATTCTAGGATTAATGTTTTTTATTGATATTTTCTCAGTATTCAGTGGGGTTTTTACTACCGGAGAAAAGTGGTTTATTAATTCTTTGAAATATGCTTCTTTACTTATCTGTTTGGTTGGAAACCAATTGGGAAGGCTAAATAAAGGGGAAGAGATAAATTGATTGCATTTTTTTAGGCATGATTTATGAATGCTCTTGGCACAAATATCGCATGAAAATAGTGTGCCGTGAGAACAACAAACAGTACATTTTTCGTCATCTCCAAGACCTTGATCGATAATAGGCCAGGAGAAATCTTCATCAGAAATGTTAAATATATTAAAGAAGTAAGAAAGTTTTTGAATCAGTGCCCATCTTCCCAAGTCAACGGACCTTGAGAGGAAAATTTTCCAGCTTCTTCCGAATTCAATATCGATATTTGTCAAATTATTCAGTGGAAGCAACCATGGATGAGTCATTATATGGAGGAATATGCCCTTTTTTCTGAGTTTAGTAAAAGAATAAGTATGTGAAAATTGGAAATTAGTACTTAAAGATTTGCGGTGCAATTTCGAGCATCTTCTTTTGGGTCTTTCAATAGCTCCTGTACTTAGTCTAATGAAGTCGTTTTTTCCAGGTTGAGCAATTTCCCACCAACTGTTGTGCGGAAGGTTAAAGTTGCAGCATTCCCTATAATTCTGTAAGCCATACCATGAGAAAGATGAGACTGCATACCATAAAGGTGGGTCAATTGGAAATTTGAATGATTTATTACAAATATTGGATGTTCTTATCGTTGAATCATGAATTTCAATAATTCGCCTCTTATCCGTCTCGAAAATATTGTAACCACGCTGTAAAACTTTTTTAGATTTTTTCTTAGTCTGGCCATCCTTCCAGTTTTTTTGATCTTCGATAATTTTTTCTCTTAGTCCAATAAATGCTTTAAATGAATATTTATTATATTGTAAAAGTTCAGTTTCATCTTGATTTTTATTCAAGGATTCTCTTGACTTCTTTTTTTTGTTTGGTATAGGGATCAAATATTTACTAAATTCTAACGGTTTGTTAATTTTACTTGTCCCAATTTTCTTTCTGCAATTCTCAAAATTACAGCCACATTCCAACAATCCTAGATAGCGATTTGAAGCTTCATATTTCTTATTATCTGTAGGAATACAAATTGACATCAAATTTTCATAATCAATTGTTATTTCCGAACCTTTTTCTAGATCTTTTAAGGCAAATATTCCCATTTTTAACCATGAAATTGTATGATCATTTTCAACCTTGCTTTTTTGATTGCGTAAATTAGGCTTCGAAATCCAAACTTCTGCTTGAGAATTTGGATTACAAGAATGACGAATATGTCTGGCCTCATTTCCAATTTGCGTCATATCAAGGTAAACAAAGTTCTCAACAAGAGAAAAGAGTCTTCTAGGTATTGTTGCAGGTTTTTCATAGTTGTGGTTCATGATTTTCTCATCACTAAAACTTTCCAAATTAAAGTAATTATGATACCTGTCTCTTACATCGGCATCTATAAGTACTTCACCTAAACATTCGATTATGAGTTCACCTTTTGAAACCTTATCAAGTAAAATGAGTCTTGTAAACTGATTATTATCTTCGAAATTTCCCATACTAGAACTCTTAAAGCCTCTTTCTCTGAAAGATCTAACACGCTCAACAGCGTATTTTTTAACCTTTTGATTACTTAGTCGTAGAAAAGGCCTATTATTACAATAAACATCGTGTAGCCTATCAGAAAGTCCACATATACTTCTATTACACTCTTGGTGGTTAAGACGATTGAAGCAAAGATCGGCGCAAAACTTTTCACAACTGCATTTCTCAGAGTTATTTATTAATGGGATCAGTCCTGTTCCAAATTCAAGTATTCTCTTACTCAAGTATTTGTTATCCAGGAAAAAAGTGTTATCAAGTTTTGATATATCTTCTAAATTTAGAGCTCTTTCCGGGTTATCACTGTTTTGAATAGTCATCTTAAGGTAAATTCAATGACCTTTATATTGCCTAAGTATTCTTGATTAAATTGCCATTTTAAAAAGAATAGTTTGTCTTGTTTAAATGGTTTTGGTATGGTCTTTTTGCCTAAATTATTAGAAGCGGGAAGTGATAATTACATCGAGATCAAATGAAATATCTTTAATTTTAAATATAACTTTCCAGTAATCAATCAAAAGCCCAGAATTTTTGGCAAATTCCATTTCAATTTAGAATTTTTAATATCACTTATTTCTCCTGTTGTGTGGGAGGCGCAGCATTATTTTTAATATATCCGGTAATGTTACAGTTCGGTTTTATTTCTAAAGAGTGAACCAAAAGTTAGTCGAGAATTGTTCAAAGATTCAAAATTTATAGATTATATTTATAGTTCCTGTTATTATGCATGGCCCAGAGATAGTCTCGGCAACAATTCTACAGAGTAAAACTAAGGTTGAAATCAAAGACAAAGAAATAACCTCTGTTATAATTTTTGACTCAGGGATTCAGAATGATTACAATGACCAAGGAGTAGAAGGTTGTATTGGAAGTGACGAAAAATTAATTTATTATTTTCCATCTTTTCACAATTTTGCGACCAAATACCAGCAGATGAGTGTTTTTGAAGGGCTACTTTCTATATCTTCTTTGTTGTTAGAAAATGGAGAGCTCATTAATTATTTAAAGACGCGACAATATGAAATAGTATTTAAGAAATTCAAGGATACAGAAATAATAATCTGCTTATTTTTACAGTTACCACACATAAAAATAAATACCGGCGGAATAACAAATATAGAATATTTGGAAGACGATGTTTATGACAAGTTTAGATGCAAAATACAAGGGGATATTCCGGAATATTTGAGTTCTCAATTTAGAAACAGAAACAATAATTTCATAGATTCAACTAAAGAAGAGAATAACAGGGAGGCTCTTCTGTCAATATTGGATAGATTAATTGAGACATTCTCATTGCTTCATGGGAAAGTAACTGAAATAAAAAAAAAAGATTTGACTTTGATACTTCAAGATTTTATTCCTAAATTCATCAAAACAATAGATATTACCACATTATCGATAACAACAAGTTTAAATGGGTTTTATTTTGCTCCTGTTGAAAGACAAACTCAGATTTCAATAATAAATTTAGTTGAAGGCATTATTCGAGATTTTAGTATTGTTTCTCACGTTTCGGTGTTATTTGATGCACATTTATTATATTCAACATTGGATAATGCATCAAACAAGATACTTTATAATTATTTAGTGATGCAAGATGGAATTGCAATGAATGATAAACTATGTAATCTTCCATATGGTAGATCACCAAATTTGTCGTCATTGAAGGATGAAAAGAAGGAATTTTCAACTTTTGGAAGGAGTAATAATACTTTGGGTGGCGAATTTTTGTTCGGACCAACAAGAGAACACAATAGTAATAAAAACATGGTATTTTCTCCAGAAATATTTCTTCCTTGTTCTCCTAACTCTGGATATAAACTTATTGCATTCTTATACAGGGAAATAATGATTGTTTTACTCTTGGATAATAATTACGGTTTTGGTGTTATGAATTCAACTCATGAAACGGAATCAAATGAATTAGAATATTTTGATTTTAGTTTTAAAGTTCGTGATTACGCCATTAATTCTAATGGAGGAATTGCAGAATTGTACGATAGTATTCATGAACAATTTACGAGTATTATGAATTCTTCAGATTCGTTTCGTTTCTTTTACATAAACAAGTCAAATTCGGCAATAAGAAGATCAAATAGACTGCTTAGACAAACGAATACGCTTATGTCATCGACAGAAGGCGATTTTATATTAAAGGCTACAAAGATAATAGGGAATAATGAAGAAGATATTCGTAGTTTTATCTACAAATCAGAGAATGAAGGGTGGATTGTTTGTAAAAAATCACTTGATCGTACTTATTATCTATTTTTTGAAGATTGCAAAATCCCACTTTCTAAGATAATCGGTAAGTTAGATAAACTTGAGTTTTAAACATTTTGAATTAATTTGAAGATGAATGTTCAATTTTTGAGGCACTGCATTTTAACAGTATATTCATTTAATTTTATCTTTCAATGGGCGCTGATTCAATTTAATCAGCTGAATTAATTTATTAACGATGAATCAGGCAGAGGTTGAACCTATCGTTGAGTTTAACAAATACAAGATATTAGTTGTGATAATATCAGCACTATTTGCATCTGTTTTTGCGGAGCTTTTGTCTTATCTTCTATTCTTCAGAAAAGATGATTTTATTAAATTGCAGGACAACATTGACAAATTAAAGATAAAGTTAGACAAACTAAGGTTAAGCGACAAAACAGGGATTATTACAGAAAATACAACTGTTTCTTCTAGATATTTAAATAAGACAAGAAAAAATCCTAAGATTGAGTCATTGGAACAGAGTATTGCGAATTTAAATTACAAATTATCCTTGATTAAGATGAAATCTGGATTGCTTGTAGGGGTTCTATTTGCTGCTCTGGTCCCATTAAAGAACACATTCTTTGGTGATTTACCTATTTGCAAACTCCCATTCGAACCAATACAACTCTTCAGGTTAGTAACTCAGGCTGGACTAAAAGATGCCTCAGCAAATGACGCAGGAAGTATCTTCATCTTTGGGCAGGCATTTATGGCGTTTAGGATGGCGATCCAGAAAGCGGTTTACCTCGATGCCTCCTCTTCTTTGGGAAGAGTATAATAAATTAACATTGAAATGCAAATCGACAAATAGACAATTTTAATTACATTAACTAGAAAATAAAGTAACAGGGGACAATATATTAACTAGTGTTAATTTAAAATTTGTCACTCATTTCAATTCATGTACCCTGAGGAAGGCTGTTGTGAGTAGCTCTGGTAGTTTTCATCAACATTATAGTATTGGTTTGTACGTGTGAACTTTTCAACTTGCGTCTCGACATCATTTGTTAATTCAGTCTCACTGAATGCAGGCGAGAACTCATTAATCGATGGCTCGAAAAACAGTGCCCACAAAAGCGCAGCAGCGAATGATGTCAAGGCAAATAGGGAAATCCCAGTAGACTTAAATGTCGTTGCGTGCACCAATAATGAAATTCCCGATGCAGAAAAAGCTAGGAAGTTAATATAACCATATGAATTACCAACCCCCTCATCTTGAAAGAGTTCCAAAAGTAAAAATCCTAGACCATATGACACGAACGCAATTCCACACAATACTTGACCAAATATAAGGAAGTTTATTTCGACACCACCTTGAGCAACCGCCATATTAAATGCAGACTCCAAATCCGTGCTTCCTCCAAGCTGCATTGTAAATACAAAACTAATTGTTTTCCCGACAAGATCTAACAGAGTCGCAATTTTAATGATCTTTGAGCCAGTAACATACCCTCTTGCAAAGCAGGTGTCATCAGCAAGTAGTATTTGGAATGCCATGAGATATAGCGAACCAAGAATTCCCAAGAAGAAACAAAGTGATATGTACTTTGGGGCATTTCCCTGAACAAGTAATTCACCTAGAGAATGGAAATTGATACTCAGCTGGTTAGTATAGTTGTAGCCTATCAATGTAAGTCCGAGAAAACAAAACAGCTCTAACAAAAGACCCATGCGAAGCAGCGTATTAAATGAATTTTCTATTGGAATGCTCGGACCTTGCTTCGTTGCTATACCTGTATCTACATTTTCAACGCGTGTTGACAGCCACATTCTGATCAATCAAAATAGCTCCAAAACCTTTATTCAGCTTCGCAAAAAAAAAAAGCAAACTGTTGGAAGTAAACTCTAAATGTTAATATTTACCAGTAATAGGATGACCAGAAATTAATCTAATAATTAAAAACTTCTCACAATGCTTCCATATGAGGAAATCTACTTGCGTTCACATGTATTTTTTTCTATCTCTTACACGACACGACACAAGACCTACGTAACACTGTTTGTTTACTTTATTACGTGGGGTGTAAAACACTTTACGCTAAAGCACCTGTCTACTATCAATTTTTCAAGGAAATCTAACATATTATTGATGAATTGGTCTTAAATGAGATTTCAATCAAGTATATACACTTATTAATTTGCAGTGATGGCCATAGAAATGAGTTTTTTTAGTGATTTCTGTTCTTATCCAATAGACGGAAGCTAATAATTAATCACGAGAAATCGGTAGTTGATTTGACAAACCAATACAAATTCATGTGAATATTAAGTTTTTGAACATTAGATTAATATTTCGGGATTAATTAATAAAAATGCTCTTTGGCGGCAATGCCGTTACTATTTCACACATTACACACAAATCCATTATTGAATCACACAGTAATATTAATATAGAATAAGCTCATGATTTTCTGCTGTGTACATGAAATTAACATTAATATGTTGTCTTACGCAAGTTTTCATTCGGAATTTTGAGTGCAACCATTCAACTTGGTGTGTTACAGAATTTTTGTATGATCTTTCAGTATTTGGTTGTAATATAATGAACAATATAGATTGTGAAGGATATATTTATTTTATTTGAAACGAATAATTTGCAATGTACGGCTCTTTAAGAAGAATGTTGACTCTGGACGATCCGAAGAAGAGTGAATTAGGCGAAGATGAGCTCAAAAAAATTAGATTGAAGCATATTTTCTATATATTTATCTTTACAATACTATATGTTTCTTGTTTTTTAATGGAACATAGTTATAATAAAAGCGCACCTATCTCAAATCAAATTAGGTCGAAGTTATTTGCATCTACTTCTGAACAACTAAATAGGATTCAGGATCAGCTCGGAACACCCGAGTTAGAATCTGTCATTTCAGGTTCTACCGTTGCGGACGTATTGAATTTACTTCAGGCATCCTGCAAATCTAAATCACTTATAGAAGATGGAATGACTGAATTTTTCAATTGCGATATTATAAGAATTGATTGGAATAGAACTCATCCAAATCCTACTCATCCTGAGCTTCCGTGTGACTACTCTTCTTTAGAAAAATACGTTGAAATTGGAGACCACACTCCATTAGGTGAATTTCCACCTGTAATAAATAAATTTTATGAAATGAATAAAACGCCATTAGATCAACAATCTAAACCAATTTTCCATATGTATCAAGACTCCAAATTATTGTCACCTTTATTTTCAAAGGCTCAGAACGAAGAACTAGGACCGATACCATCGATTCACGAAAAGTTGAATTTTATTGGTAAAAAGTTATTTAAAGACGAAATTGTGAATAACTCAAATGGTCTTGAAAGTGATATTTTTAAAAGTAGAAAAATAGTTCAGTCGAGTGAGATAAATGAAAAGTACAAAAGGACAAATGGTATTGGGAAGGTGATATCCGAAACTAATTCAAAACCAAATAAAACAAATTTATTAATTGATAGAAACCACCATTGGGATTTACTTTTTAAATGCGATCCAGAGTGGGTTACAGTGGTTTTTGAAGTTTCTGCCGTAAAACGAGAGAAATATCCACTTTGGTGGAAAACAGAACTTTTCTTCACGCGCAATTCCCCGTACTTAAATCACTATATTCCAGAGATTGAAATTACTACAGGTATGGCTTATCAGAGACATTATCCTATTTCAACATTGCTTCCTATAATGACATTATTGCTATTTTTTTGGCTTTTATTTCCTGGTGCAATATCAAGCGTTCTTATGTTTCCTTTTAATGTTTATAGGCTAGTTTCCAAAAATGGTAGATTTAGAGATATTATTGGCCATTTTATTGATCCATTTGGGAATAGAATAAATACTCTCAGTTGGTTTCAGATTCTACTCGAAAATACGATCGGAATATTAATTATGGGTGGGTTTATATTTTCTAGTTTGGCAATACACTTTGGTTCTGAGCTCTGCATTGAAACGGCATATAAAAAGTGTGTTGATCCTCATGTTTTCTGGTCAGAGACACTTCATTTATCTGGCGCAGAGTACTATGGACAAGTACTTTTTGGGCTTTGGATTAAGACAAAACTTCACGCAATCGCAGTATTGCTACTTTTTATAAGACTATTGGAAGTATCATTATTTTCCAACAATACGAGTTTTTTACTGATGACATTTATTTTTGCATTTGTTCCTTTTATGCATTTTACTGCGATATTTCTGATATTACTTTTTGCGTTCTCAATTATAATGCATGCAATGTATGGAGCAATTTATATTCAGTTCTCAACTATTTCAATTTCATTTTATTCATTATTTTTATTTGCGTTTGGAAGCCCGTTTTCTGGAACAGAATGTGGAATTCATGCATATTTTGAGAAAAGTGCCTATGGTGCAGCAGCAATGTTATTGTTATTTGAAATTCTTTTCGTTACAATTTTATTAAATATGTTTACAACAATTATCATGAATTCCTATGCAGTTGCAACAAAGAATACGGAATCTCCAATGAGGATGAAGAAAGTAACGGCTTCATTGTGGTATCAAGCAAAGTTGATTTTCGGATTCGATGATGAACTGCAAGAGGAGTTGGATACTATTGAGCGTCTTGGTAATCTTATCAAAGAAAGTGAGGAGGCAGTTGTATTAGATATGGCACTTCATTTACCACCAGTAATAACTCCGACAAATAATTCGGCAGAAAGTAAATCACCTTTGTTAAAAACCAGTAAGAGTTAGATAAGTTCACGATATATTATAGGAAATTTATTTAAAATATTTTTAAGTATTAAATTTGTTATTTATGCGGCAATGAGTCAAATTGACAAAGGAATTTCAAATTCTCTGAAAATTAATTCGCTGATAGTTATTGATGAGCAACTACTTTCCATCTTTCCATTAAACATGAATAGCCAAGGTATTAGAGTCTTAAAATTTTGTACATTTCTTGGTGCAGCGGGAGTAAGTATTTATTTGGGATGGAAGTTTTTTAGAAATAAATATTTACGAAAGAAACAAACGATTTCGAAAGACAATAATGGTAAAAAAATTAAAGAATGCCATATTTGCGACTGTAATTGTAATAAAGAGGTGAGAAATACCGGTGTAAGCCCATTGGTGAAAGGGGGTAAGGAAAATTCTTCTGAAGTCATAATTCGGAAATATAAAGACGGAGTAGGAAAAAACAACGTAAACTTGGTTCCTGGAGTTGCAAAAATTATGGTTAAAAATTTTGGTTGTAATCATAACCGTAGTGACTCAGAAAGCATGTTAGGGCTTCTCTCCGAATATGGTTACAAGATAGTTGAAGATATAGATATTTGCAATCTAATAGTAGTAAATAGTTGTACAGTGAAGGGTCCTAGTCAAGATTCATGTAAGAACTTAATAGAGTTGGCAAAGTCTAAAAATAAGTCGGTTGTGGTGACGGGTTGCGTTCCGCAAGCAGACATTGGTCTCGAATTCTTGAAAGATGTTTCAATTCTTGGCGTGAGATATATTCATCGGATTGTTGAAGTTGTAGAATTAACATTGCAAGGAAATGTTGTTTTATTGATACCTGAAAAGGTTGGGGAGGAAATGGACAGTGATATGGATCCACTTGAAGTTAGTTTACCCCCACTAATGCTTCCAAAAATACGTCGTAATCCACTAATTGAAATCATTACTGTTTCAGTTGGGTGTCTTGGTAATTGCACTTATTGTAAAACAAAGCAATCAAGAGGCGAATTGGGGAGTTATCCGGTAGATAAAATATTGGAAAGAATAGAACAGAGTCTGCAGGAAGGTGTTAAACAATTTTGGTTAACTTCTGAAGATATTGGGGCATATGGTAAGGACATCGATACTAATTTAACGCAACTATTAAAGGAAATACTGAAAATTTTGCCAGAAAACGTAATGTTAAGGATTGGAATGACGAATCCACCGCATATTTTGGACCAAGTAAATGATATTATTGAAATTTTGAAGCATCCAAACGTATTTGAGTTTTTGCATATTCCAGTCCAAAGTGGAAGTAACCGGATTTTGAACTTAATGAAAAGAGACTACGTAATAGAGGAATTCAACTTATTAGTAGAGTCAATTCTTGAAGAGCTTCCTTTAGCCACAATAGCTACTGACATTATTTGTGGATTTCCTGGCGAGAATGATCTTGATCATTCCTTCACTGTCGAGCTGATAAATAAATACAAGTTTCCAGTAATTAATATTTCGAAATTCTATCCTAGGCCCGGGACCCCTGCAGCAAAGATGAAACCTATATCAAATGGAGTTTCAAAATGCAGAAGTTCAGAGATTACAAATATTTTCCAGTCATTTAATCATAATGAGTATGTATTTTCGAGACTTCCAGAAGATAAAATTGTAAAAGTGTGGTTTATTGAAAATTCAGAAAAAAGTGATCACACAGTCGGCCATACAAAGCATTACAACAAAATCTTAGTCAAAAAAGATAATAATTTATTAGGGAAATGCGTGATGGTCAAACTTATAAAGCCATATAAATGGCATATTGAAGGTTATGTCGTTAACTCAACAAACCACACTATTTGATTATATTCAGAGTCAAGCTGCTTTCTTTTTTTTATCAACTATTTCGTAACTCTCCAGCATTAACTTTTCTGGTAGGTTCTTTATAGTTCTGACGTATCTTGCGTTAACGGTTAGATCATCTTCCTTAAATTCGGGGGAAGTGGAGTCTCGGTTCGAAAAACTACAAGGTGAACTATCTATAAAACATGAATTTAACATATTTTTGAGATTTTGAAAAATATCGTTCCAAATGAATATTGCTATTTTGTTAATATTTTCAAGCTCGTTCCGTTTCTTGTATAAATGAAACAAATTGAAGTCATTTTTCTTTATAACAACTCCATTATATATAGGTTTAGATTTGTTTTTGTAGTCATACCCAACGAGAGCTCTCGCGTAATCAATACCACTCCTTTTCACAACATCAGCTATATTTTCGATTTTCCATGTCTGAAAATATCTAGATTTATTAATAACTTCACAATTTTCGGATTCCTCTGGTAAGTCTTGAATGTGGATACAAGAATCGGGTACACTCCCCTTGATTGTAGTATTAATACTTTTGAATTTGTCAACCGGGATTTTATCAAGGTAGTTTAAATCAGTAATTGGTTTAATTTGAGTTTGAAACTCAGCAAAATATTCCAATTTTCTTTGACAATTCAAGCCATTATCATTACAAGTTTTAGCTTTATTAATAGTTTTTATGGGCAGTTGATTCAATTTGACTTCGCGTTGTTCTCGCTCCCATTGTTTTTTAGTTTTTAGAACGTGAACATTCTCTCTCAAATAAATAGGTTCACCCTCAAAATATCCAACGATTGGTTCTTTGGGATGTATAATTTCTAATGAATTCAAAGACGAGATGATTGCATATTTTGGATGGTTTTTAAATGATGATTTTGAGGTAGGGATAACATCATTTTCACTGATGAGTTTTTCAAGCTCAAATTCATCAATCATCTCTATTTGTAGTATTTTTGAGCCGTAAGTATTGAACATGGCATTTAGTCTCTCAATCAAATTAGTAATCATCTGTCTATTTGAGTTCTTCAATTGCGTTTTCATTACTAAATTCCAATCAGAGACATATCTACCAGTTGTTTCTTTTAAGTAATCATTCTCATTTACAGAGATAATCCACCAGCCAATGCTCTCACTCGTCTTATTGCTTATTTTATTCATGGAAATATCAATTTTAGATTTTAATTGTGAGAGAGTTAGTGATTCAAATTTTTTTTTGTTTGAGAATTCAAATGCTAATGATTCCCTCTGCTCATCTTGTTCAAATAAACTACTGGTTTTATACTCGATTTTTCTCTCATTGTTTGTTTCATCTTTTTTCTTTAGTGGAATAACTGAAATAGTATTTCTCTTTTTAAATGGGCTATTATCGTACAATTTATCGTCGGAATCACTTTCAATGAATTCATTTAGGAACAATTTCGAGATCACACTATCCTTTTTGCGTTCGTTCTCAACAGTTAAGATTTCCAAATTATGTAATGCTGTTGGAAATGGAGTGGAACCTGTAAAATTCCAGCCTCCACGGTGAATGTCAATTGAGATCCACTTATTAAATTTGGGTTCAAATATCTCAACCCATAATTCAGGTCTCCTGTCGTTGTCTTGAAGTTCAGTTTTTTTTTTATAATAAATATTTGGAGGAATAAATATAGTTAGTCGACAATTATGACCTAATGAACGAATAAGTGATGCGAATAAAATATTGCTAGCTTCTGCACTACACTTTCCCGAGTGAATAGAATGCAATATTCTTCTTAATATATTACCAAAAAAAAAGTTAGGTTTATAAAAATGAGTTTTTTTAAATTCATAATTTATTTCATTAAATTTTTCTAGAAATTCGGTACCAATTTCGTAAGGTTCATTTTTTGCAGTGTTTATCTGCGAATTTAAGTCTCCAGAAGTATTTAAAAACAAAGAACTGTAAGTATCATTCCAAATGGATCGTGGATATATTTCATTAGTTCTACGGGCACCTGGGTGCAACTTATAAATCCAAAAGTCATTCGGTAAATAGTAAGTTTTAAAGTATTTTCTAAACCATTGATAAATTGATTTTATGCTGTTATCTTCGTTTCCGCCCTGATTATAATAAAAATATATTGACAAGATATGTGACTTAACCAATATATTGTTGACAATTTTATTTAGAAGCCTAAGATGCAATAGCCAACCTAGAGCATAGTTCTCTTTTACTTCACATTTGATTTTCTGCATAAATTGAGGTTTAATAAGGGAGCTTTCATTGAAATTCGTCTCTTTCTTGAGCATGACAACCCAAAATCATCGGAACAATTTCTTGGCGGCATTAGACTGCCAATCATGCTCCATCCATTACACAAAAAGGGATGAATTCAATAGTTAGTAAAGCAATCGAACACGAAAACCAATGCACACTAGTCTCCTTTAACCAATTATTTGTTTAATAGTTAAGGATGGGTTACACTTTTAATTACTCCTAATAACTAATAGCTTTAATAAATAAAACACATTAATTTACTGGTATCATCTATAGCAGTTCAGAAATATTCATCTCCAATTCATCGTATTGATGGAGGGACTTTCTCCATTGGTTTAAGCGATCCGTGAATTGTTTTTGTGGACACCTAGAATGCGCATTTGGCGTTTGGGGGTCACTCGGCTCTCTATCTTCTTTTTTCGGTTTGAGTTTAAGAAAATTCTGATATGCCCGAGTTCCCTTCCCAATTGCAATCTGAAATAGTCTACTTGAGATCCTTTTACTCCAATCAATATTAGAACTGGAAGATTTATCCGTTGCATTCTTATTCTTATCGTGCTTTAGTTGCGGCATCTCAGGAGTTCCTGAAGAGGAGAATTTGGTCGAGTTATTTCTTGGTTCATTGCTAGTATCGAACTTGTTAATCTGTGTATTCTCTTCGAGTGGACTCTTATCTGGATTCAGTTGCATAAAAACTTTTAATTCCTGAGTTAAATCAGGTGTTTTCATTGTACCTGTACTACTGCTCGATTGCTTCATTTTTTTATAGGTTTGATTTCGGGTTGACTGAGCAACATGATTATGGTTGTTTTCATTCTCATTTGATTCATAGAGATATTTTTTGTTTCTCTTTTTATTTTTAGAACCTGAATATTCGATATCATTTTTTGTGATGTGATATAAATCACCGAATACTTTTGGTGAATTTAAATTGGCACCTTGTATTAGATATCTGGCAGTCTGATCCGTTTGATCGTTCCCAACTACCGAGTTTGGATATTTTTCACCGAATTTGAATTCTAAATCTTCAAGGCTCTGACTTTTTTCAGTACCCCTGCAACCAAATCTTTCATTTTTTGAATTCCGCAAAGAAATATCTGGTTTTTCAACATCGTTATCTTCATTTGAAACCAGTTTATTAATGGCTAAGAACCCTCCAACTTCGCCCTTATTTGGATTTGTCTCATTTAATGCTGACTTATCAACTTTTGAAAAATCGTTCAAACTTTCATTTAATTTTATACTTTTTTGAAGAAGAGATGTTAACCCAGTGGATTTAGACTCATTCTTTGTGTCACCTTGTGTGTGGAGCCAGCTATTTGATGCATCACTGATGCTCAAATCTGCCCATCTCACTGCTCCCCAACCTGTTTTACTTACCGTTGCTTTTCCACAAGAAGTGTTAACCATTAATTACGGCAAAAATCTGAATCCTCCAATTTGTTTGTTGAGACGAAATGAAAGGTTTTGCAATGATTGTTAGAGAAAGATTAGGTGAATATTTAAAATGTTAGATATAAACTCCACACTATAATCAATTTAATGACATCCTCTATTATTTCTGATTTTTGCGCTCTGGGGTAGCTTGTGTGGGCATGCCTGTCAGAATGGGGGTAAACAAATATTAAATAGACGTCAGATGAAGATCTCGGAAAATACGATAAAATTCAGAAAAAGATAGAAAGATGGGAATTAATTCAAATAAATGGGCAAAAACTATATTTTTCTTGTGCAAAATAAACTAATTATCGCGATATATTATCGGCGCTGCTTACGGAAATTGCTCATATTATCTTGCTCGCTTCCGATACACTGTGGATCAGATTGGTGTGAAATACTGGAACCAACATTCGAACCCGCAGCAGAGGCTATTTCACCGGTGAAGACTCCTGTTGGGGGTAAAGTACCCAATGATTCGGTATCTACTGGCGAAGTAACTGAGGAGAGCGAAAACCACCTATCTTTTTCGGAAAATATGTTTAAAGCAGGTTTGCAGGAATTTTTACTTGCTCCAACATTTGACTTTCTTCCACTAATACTTCCAGTTTGGTTGTTATTTGTTGTGTAGCCATCCCAACCTCTCAGCATATTTCCAATGTCAGTGGTTTGATTCCAATAAAATGTTTCCAGTTCATATATCTTTCTTTCTATATCCGTGAGTTCATCTCGTACTTTTTCCCTTAGTACTTTCATTTCATTACTTAGTTTTTGGCTCTCAGAACCTGAGTGAACATTCGTAGTTAAGAGCGAGTCTTTGTTCATTTGATTGTCATCATGAGTTATGCTTTGGGCTTCACCAATGTCGTTTTTCCCTTTGTTTTCTATTTTTTGTTTCATACTGAGATTTTATTAGGGCGCTAATATTTGGAGTCGAAAATGTTTAGTGAGTTCTAAGAGCCAGCCAACTGTAATAATTTAATGCTTGCGTAATTATTTACCACTCAATACAATTCTGTTATATCTATTTGCTTGAATAAGGAATGTCTGAGAGAAAGGTAATTAATCGTTACTTTCCACCAGACTTTGACCCAAAAAAGTTGGAAGAAAACAAAAAGTTATTTAAAAAGATAAAACCGAGGAAAAATTGTGGGATAAGGAAGAAAAAGTTTCTGAACATTAGAATGCTCTATCCATTTACCGTCAAATGCGACGGGTGCAATCTATATCATTATGTAGGAACCAAATTTAACTCAAAGGTTGAGAAGATACAAAATGAGTCTTATCTTGGAATTCCAATATGGAGATTTTACGGTCGTTGTACTCAGTGCGGGAATACAATCGTTTTCAAAACTGATCCAAAGTCAGGAAACTATGTTTTGGAATCAGGAGCAAAACACAATTTCATCGTGTCAGAGAAAAATTTATCAAGAAGTGATGAGAATGATATAGAAAAAAAAATAATCAGTTCTGCCCTTGAGTCTAGAACTATGGATGAACTCGAAGTGATAAAAACCCTAAATAAAAGATTGATGAATAGGGAGGTGACGGAATTGGATGCTTTAAAATGTCTTTTAGATGACGAGATTAATCAGATTTCCGTAACAATTCAAAATTCACTTGAGAATCAAGTACTCGACGTTGGAGATAATTATGAAAATTTGATTTTTGAGAAGGAACAAATTTTGATCGCTGAAAATATAAGGAAGTGTTACGACTCCGATATGGGCCCTGACAATAAAAACGATTCAGGGCTTTTGATTGGTACTTGTAATAAAATGAGAGCAGATACTGAACTTGGGTCAGCGCAATCAAAGGCATACAATGATTTTTTCGGCCATTATGAGACAGACGAAGATGAATAATGGAGATTTATTATTGTGCAGTTTCACATTAAAAAAATGTACGCTGCACTTTGTATAAAGTCAGATTGATTATATTCTCATTCCAATACTGATTGTTAGGGGGAGAATGAACTCTCAGCAGTCCTTTGTAATTAAAATACCGTTCAGAGAATTGACCGATAAATGATTTCAAATTTTTGTCTAGCTTCTAAATGCTTGTTAAAAGTGATTCTTCCACTATAACTTTTGGAAGCCGCAACGAATTTGCATTTTATTTAATGAATAGGTTAAGGTAAAGCACCTAATTATGATCGAGTATTTAAATCAATTTCATTAGAAAGATTTCAATGAACTCCATAACAAAAACTTCGAGTTTAGAGTGTATTATCGACTTATTAAAAACTTTATGTTGCGATTGAATGTATTGGTATAGTGAGGTTTCAAAATTGAATTTAGTTTTTTTTTCCGAATTAGTTACTGCCGTAGTTGAGTAAGTATTCACTTGCTATATTCTGTCGCGATTTTATTATTAGGCCGTTGTATTTTTTACATGAATATTTAACAAAATATCACCCTTTATTGAATATTAAATGGGGATGCGTGTATTGCCTAAAATAATTTTTGAATAAAAGCTATTTAGCGGTTCAAGTATTTTTTGCAGTTGAGGTAATGAAGTTTCTCGTGGAAATGGTTAACTATTGCTGTAGCATTTTAGTAACATTCTCTTTTGTAGTCTTTTTCCCATATGTAACTTCTCAATCGACATTATTGAATCTGGGCTTTAATAGAACACAAGAACATATAATCTGCACGAGTGAAGTACCTTGTAACTTTAGGTTAGTTGCAGACTTGGATATTAAATCTAAACCTGGAGAGGGAGAAAAGAGTTACAGGAGTTATTACCAAAAGGGGTCGATCGTTCAGGATAAAGATGGTAATTACGAGGTTCTTTGGGACGAAAAGTTAACTTTATTTAGTGGATACAACGAGTTTGGCCGTGGAATGGAATTGAGCGAGTTGATTTTATACAATGGAATGATGCTGGCTGGAGATGATCGGACTGGAATAATTTTTGAGATAATTGATGATGGGAAAGATATAGCACCAAGATACGTGTTATCTGAAGGTGATGGAAGAGGAAACAAAGGGATGAAAATTGAATGGTTTACTGTTAGAGATGGAGTTCTCTGGATCGGCAGCTTTGGAAAAGAGTTCGTTTCAAATGGAATAGTGAAAAAGAAGGACAATATGTGGGTGGCAACTATTGATAAGAGAGGTTATATTTCAAGATTTAATTGGGAAAGTGTTTATAGTAAAATTAGAAGAGCACTAGGAGTTCCTTATCCGGGATATTGCATTCACGAAGCAGTGATTTGGAGTCATTTAATGAGGAAGTGGATATTCCTTCCAAGAAGAGTCAGTACCGATGAATATGACGAATTTAAAGACGAAAAGAAGGGGTCAAATAAAATGATAATTCTATCTGATGATTTTGAAGTTCTCAAAGTGGTAGATGTTGGAATGATTGTTCCAGAAAGAGGATTTTCGTCACTAAAGTTCCTTCCTGGTTCTTTTGATCAAATAATTGTCGCCACAAAAAGTATTGAGAACTCAGAAAAGGATATACAAACATCATTTATATCAATCTTCTCTATTAATGGAAATATACTGCTAGAGGATTTAGAGATCCCGGGAAATCACAAGTATGAAGGTATTGAATTTATATATTAGGGTTATCAAAGCGATCTACTCAATTACTAAGTTTATTAACTTTTTTAAGACGATCATGCATATTTATCGTGTTTAAGGGCAAATTGGTCCAGAGACTTAATTTTATCTTCTCCAGCACTCGAATTAACAGAGTTTGGATTTATCCAGATAGCTCTCCTTCTTTTAGTTAAATATTTTCCTTTGTGCCAAATTCGCTTGCAATTTGGCTTGGTTCTATTAATAGGAGATCCAATAGACTGCTTAATTAATTCTTCAACTTCGGTTTCATTCACATTAGTATCACGGTTTTCCCTCTCAGATAAATTGCATTCCTCCGGAAATAATGTTCTATCACCAGTTTCATCATTTTTTTCGTGCTTCTGTAGAATCTCCGAAATATCCTCGGATCCACCATATATTTGACGAGTTTCTGGATGGACGAAACCGAGACAAATTTCTCCGACAATCTTCCCTTGAATTATTGGACCAACGAATTCGTTCAGTCTATTACATCTCAATGTGTTGCCTTGTTTCATTAGTTGGTTGAATTCAACAAAAATCGGCATCCCTGTCAATGATACAGAATTTTCAATACCGCTTTCGGGTAATTCACTACAGGAAAGTGGCACCATTTTTTTTTCAATAGGGTCGTATACAGTTTGGTGATAAAAGGTGATAACCGCCCTTTGTACATCCATTGAATAGTTTTCTGGTATTTTCTTTCCCAGTTCTTGAAGTTGGAGAATTATTTTGTCTAAGTTTGCATTGCATTCATGAACCAATTTCATTGCAGTCTTTATACCCACACCTTGTGGAGATTTTACATAGTCACAACCGGTTAGTGTACACCCTAATACAAATGTCCCATATGTAAACATTCCTTGTGGGATAATTCCACATTTATATAAGTCCTTCCAGTATATCACTCTGCAAAACCCCGTTTTATCATCATATTTATAGATCGTACATAAGCTCCCGAAAACCAACATATCACTGTCCTCTGTTAATACCGCATCTACATACTTTTTTCTTGAGAGATATGAAAGTTGAGCGTCTGCTTCATATGGTGCAACAATACATTCTACATTGTATTCATCACGTAAAACTTCCAATACTTGATGCGCAATTGTCGGGGTGATATCTAGAGCTTTTTGACATAATGTTCTCATCATATAGGAGTTAACGCTTTTCTTTTCCCTACGTAACCTAACTATTTCCTTTCTGGCACTATCTCTCTTCTTACTTCTTTCTTCTTCGGTAACCTTCTTCATCGGTAAAGATGCACCATCAAATATACAAATAGGAGTTATTCCCTTAATTTTCAATGCCTTAATTCTTTCAGTGCAATAATTAATGTGGACTTTCGTGGGCCTTCCTAATACAATACTTTCCGCAGAATTAGCTACAGATCTATGTAGCCAACCATAAATGTCGATTGCAACTCTTTTTCCCTTGAAGGAAGAAATATTTCCCTTAATACTCACACAATCAACATTTGGAAGCAGACCCTGAATACCCATATGTTAAAGAGATAAATACAATTTATTTGTTAATACCAGTTACATGTTATTGAAGTATTGCGGATAAAATAGTTAAAGTACCGACAAAACCCCCACAAAACAAAACACTATGCCGCCTAGCATGCAATGAGGCCATAAGAAACGTACTGAAATGCATGGTAAATATTAATAATTGTGCATTCAGAGCAATGGTTTATATCTAAAGTACAATTAAGGATTACCTTGAGCACTTGAAGGAGTGCTGAGCTCCCGGAATTCACATTATCATTTGTGTGAATATATTTAATTTGTTCATTTTTAATTTCCTAATTCAATTAATATTGAAAATTAGTGCAGAAAATAGTCTAATTTTAACTTATCTTTAAGATGAATAAATAAGATTTATGTCTCAGGACAGTATTAAGACGCGCCGAAGTAGACACGATATAAAAGCAAGAGGGGCAGGGCAAAAGTGGCTCGATTATGTTACTTGCTGACTTTTAAGGAGGTAATAAAATATCGATTCTGTTCATCACCGCGTATGGAAACTCGTAGGACTACTTCTAAAACAATTTCCTTTTGTTACTTTACTTTTTTTAAAGATTTGATATTTGGAGAGGTCGATCTGTGGTGAGAGTCGGGTTCTAAAGGTCCGTTTAGAGAAGGTTCTTGTTTTAGAGACAAGTGAGGCACTTTATAAAATTTCACTTGTATCGGAACTTTATCGGAACTTTCGAAAATGACTTCGGGGGACAACACGGGGAATAGTAACACAGGCTCTTCCCAAGGGAATACAGAGAATTCATCAAAATTTAAAAGTCAACTTAGGGCAGATGCTCAAGAGTTCAAACCTACGTTTGGTATTTCTGGTGCAAATTCCACAAATAATACCGGAATTTATTATCATGGAACGATACCTAATTATAATATGACTGATTACGATGGGTACCGGATATCGAATCCTTATTACAATAAAGGTCACAGCAAAAAACAAATTATTGGGGAGTTTTCAAAAGTTTCTACACATCTGAATCCGAACGCTCAAGAGTTTATTCCGAGAGGTTGGTTAAATCCGAATAATGAGTTGTTGGCGAACAATAATGATGCACATCAAGCGAACATGCAATCCAATATTGAATTTTGTAGTAATCAAATTGATGAAATTGGGTCTCAATATGAAACAGCCTGCAACTCTAGACAGGACTTAGATAAATACAATTCCGATTTGACTAAAACAAAAGTGGAAGTAAACTTATCTCCTAATCCCGACAGAGAAGTTTGCAATAATATTAATTTGTATCCTGACGATGTTAAGTCACACAAAAAGGAAGTCCGCTTGGATTCGGGACTGGATTTGTCTTCTAATAAATTAGATCAAATCACTACTGGCTCTATTCAATCTAACAGGGCTTCACCACATGATTCCTCTAATCACTCCACTCAATTTACCTTCAAAGATAAGTTACTAGCACGTGTTTGCACACCCAATATTTCGGGGAACACAGCTAACAATTTAATTGATACAAACATTGAAAACAAAAGTAATCCCGATGTTACCAAAAGTTCCCTCTTTAACAAAACTACTGAAATTAGAAGTAATTCATTTGGTGCAACTTGTTATAATACGGAAAAATTGGAAGAGAATTCTGTCGAAAATGAAGAAAAAAATCAATCAAATCGTCATCAGAACGGTAAATTAAATGATATGCCCAATTCTCCATCCGAAAAAAAGCAGGTAGATTCAGGACCGGTGAGTTGGGCACAAAGACTAAAGAATAGTACTTCAAATTCACACTCAAACAAAAAAACTGTTGAATCCAATTCTACAAATACAGAATTGGTTCTTCGTAGTGAAAATCAGTCATATGTGACTAAGAAAGAGGAAAAACAGGATATTGCTTTAACTTCCATCTCACCAAGTGGTTTGAATGACGAACTGGAAAATGGATTCGATGATGTGAAATTGGTTTCAACAAAAGGTATTGATTCAGTTAAATTAAGGAAAGATTCTCCAATTGAACCGGGCATTTCTATAAAGAAAGATGAAGATTCTAATTACAAAGGTGAGAACCAGAAACTGATTTCTCTGGGGTCTAGATCTAGAGCATTACAAGATTCATCTAAGATCGATGCAAATTCCGGTGTTTTCAAAATGCAAACATCAAAGTTTGAATATAGCAATGAGGAAAAAATTGTTCCCGGGCACATTTCAATCTTTGACTTAAAAATGATTCCTATATTTGTTTTACTTGCTGTACGCGGGGTATCTGTTAATTTTAAACACCTGGAATCTAATTATTCGCCACCGGAACTCTGCAAGCGCAATTTAAATTCAAAGGAGTTAGACAGAGATGGTACTCACCGTGGCAGAGGTGGATGGTCAGGTAATTTGAGTCACTCTAGTGGGGGTAAACACTATAACCGTGATGGTGGGAATTATGGGCCAGCAAACAGAAGAGAAAGATATCAATCTCACGGGAATGCTCCGACCTCACAAGGAGCTAGACGTATAAATGACATTAGTAACGGAGGGAATCAGAACTCGATGCTAGATTGGACAAGAGATGAGCGAAAAATGTTTAGACTTGAGAGTTCTGCAGAGAGTTGGGTAGTCAAGCAAAAAGAACAAAAAACTAAAGGTAATCAATTTGAAACTCAACTTAGACAATACAGAGCAATATTAAATAAGTTGACAATTGAGAAGTTTGATAAATTATATGACCAGATATTATCTGTGGGAATAAATAACGAGGAAGAAATGATTGGTTTATTGAAACTTGTTTTTGACAAGGCCACAACTCAGCATCACTTCATCCCTATGTATGTTGAACTTTGTGACAAACTGCGGAATCATTTGAAAGATGTTACAACAATTGAGACCAGGCGGATACTTGTTGATCTTTCTCAAGAGTTGTTCGTTGAAAATTTGTCTGATATGGTTTTGCCAGAACATGTTCAGGATAACGAAGAAGACTCATTTGAATGGCAACTTAAATATAAAAATAAGATGAAAGGTAATATGATATTTATGGCTAGTTTGGTGCGCAAGAAGGTTATTGCATCAACTGTTGTTTTAATGTGTATGGAGGAGCTTTTACAATTCCATTTACCACATCACCTAGAAGCTCTATGTGTATTCCTACACCATGTGGGACCGTTTTTAGATAGTGAAAGGTGGAAACACTATGAGGATTTCAATACCCTCTTCCACAGATTTGAAGAGTTTTCTACTAATGCAGAAATACCCATTAGAATACGTTTTCTGATAAATGATGTCATTGACAGTAGGAGAAATAACTGGAAGAGCAAGAATACTAAGGAGGGCCCTATGATGCTAGACGACCTTAAATCGAAGATAAATGCGGAACGTGGTGAAACTGGAAGCGTTTCTGCGAAGGCAAACAATGCATCGTGCAAACCTCAATGCTGCAGCTCTTATAAAGCGCCAGAAAAAAACATTACGACGGAAAACGTGAAGTATTCAGGTTTGACTCAAAACCCATGGCAAAGACAGAATAGTTCGAACGTTTCTAAAAGCTTGCATTCGAGTACCAACAACTACGTGAAGATTTCGGAAAAGAATTCCATTCATACTTCCGGAATTGATGCGAGCGTTTATAAATCAGAGGCTAGTGCAAAGAATGACGAGGAATATTTAGAAGACGATAGCGAACACTTTTTACCTGAACATATTAAAAATAGTATCGGAGGACTAATGGATAGTTATGTGGCAAGTTATGATCTTAATGAGTTCTTTGGTCATATTAACGACCTGGAAATACCCCCTGAACATTTCAATGGCGTTTACAAGAATATTTTTATACGTATAGCAGAGTACAAAATGAAACAAAGAAATGCCTTATTTAAAGCACTTATATTTTACTCTCTTAAAAACAAAGTATATATGAATGGTGAGTCAGCTAAGGCAGGAATTTTAATGGCACTCCAACCTTCAATATTAAATGATATTCTTATTGATGTACCGCAGTTTAAAGAAATTGTTTTGACAGAGTTTATTAGTAATGCAATATCAGAATATGACTCGAATAAAGATGTATTCGATTCAGAATTTATTTCCCGGGCTAATTCACTCTTGAGTTAATCGGATCTTAGTTTTATAATTATTATTCCTTGCAGGTCGATTTTCCATCCATAAATATATATTTATCTTCAAATTGCCACCCTTTGCGTATTTTGTATCCTCCATAATAGAATTAGACGGCAAAATCTCATTCCTCGAAAGGATTCAGTGGTTTCTGGAGTTCTGTGGAATTAGTTTGTAATCTTAGATACGGTTTGTGGTACCGCTCTAAATGAAAGATTCTAGTACAAAGATTGTGTAACTAACAAACGAGATTTTTAATTTCAGTTTTAAAATAGGTATTTGAAATAAAAAGTAGATTTAATGAATTGTCTAAAATTCACTTCAAGAGCTAAAAGAAAAACTCTCGCTAACGAAAACACTCGGGCTCCGAAACTTGAAGAACGTTCGGGCTGCGATGTAAAGCAGAAATGCGAAACTTCAAAAAAAAAATCTGATTTATTGGGAAAAGTTAAAAAGTCTGGAGAATATGCTCAAGAAACAACCGTTAGCAATCAGGACAACCAAAACCACGACAAGGAGTATATACTTTGGGAAGGAAGAGAACTTAAAAGATTAAAACGAGAGTACTCAGAATACAACTTCTTTGTAAAGCCGTCAAGCGAAGTAAACGAAAAACAAACAACAAGTAATACCTGATTACTTCAGACAGCTAGTCTCTATTGAATCTCGATCTTCTACACTTGAAAACCATTGGAATAATAGTATTTCGTATTACTCTAAGTAAACCTTCAAAAGAAACTAAAATCAACGAAAAATCTGAAAATCACTTTAAAATTCTATTAACTCTGTACGAGTTGCACGTTGAATCGATGGGGTTTGTTCGAAATGCATTTAGAAATAAATAGATTGATAGAGAAATGGTACATGAGCATTTTTAATTTTATGTCTTGATTTTTGTTCGTATTGAAGTTATTCACAATAGAACTTAGAATAAATTCGAGGTAGCTACTCTTTTGAATTTGGTCTTGGGATTCAAAAAGCGTATTCGATGTTGAACAGAGCTTTGAGCAACCTTTTAAGTTTAAGGAATCATCTAGAAGTTTTGTTACGTTACACTTTAAACAATTCGATATTAATAAGACGCCTATTTTAACCAAAATAAAGGGGATTCATAAAACTCAATTGTTTTATCGGCGTGAAACAATCCGGGTAGAAGACAGGTAAAGCATTCCAATATAAGATGCATTTTTCGGGTCAATTCGTGAAACGTATAAGTTCGTATTACGGTTTAAAGCTAGTCAATTGAGTTTTCAAATTGAATTGTCCAGAATATTTATGTTGAGACCGAAGGCGATTCCTATTCAAGTGAAGGCTCATAATGTAACAAATAAAAAGAAATATTCGATCATTCAAATAGTTTAAATTACATCGGTCCCAATTGTATAAACTTTATTATATGAAAGTAGTGATTGGTTCTTTGATCGGGTAATATTAAAACCATTCTTTTTGCGATATGTCGAGATCATTATATTCGTAATTAATATCTTAAACACTTGTAAGCTTAATGTTGAATTTATATGATGCTATTTTTTTCCACAAGTACTAGTTATTTGCGAGCCTTTTACATTCCTCATTTGCTTGAGTTGTAAATAATGAACAAATTAGTAATTCTAATATAGTAGTGGCCGTATCTTCGTATTTCCAGACTAATATATACGCTTGGTTTAGTTTTATAACAGTTAAATCTTAAATATATAGGCAATGAAATTTCCAGTTGAGATAAAGAACTGTAGTATCTATATGACATCCAGATAATCAGGTATTTACACTTATTTTCTCACGTCTTTATCTTACAAATACAAATGTAAAACATTGTTCGATATTTAGTTAAATATTAACCTCAATATTCCAA
The DNA here is from genome assembly GCA_014529505.1 of Cryptosporidium felis. Lineage (NCBI taxonomy): Eukaryota > Apicomplexa > Conoidasida > Eucoccidiorida > Cryptosporidiidae > Cryptosporidium > Cryptosporidium felis. The sequence continues at coordinate 105,362 of JABXOJ010000022.1, forward strand.
AGATAACAATAATTAACGGCATTATTAATGGTGAAACATGGAATTTCAAGGAGAGTGTGACTTTAAAACATTTCTTCTTTTTGAGATGACCATTCTAACTTTCAGTTATTTCACTGATATTCAGCTTATTCTTCAAACTATGGCGCCAATATATCCTGGATGTGGAAATTTTTTTTACTTGAAACACTGCAATGAAGTATAATGCCGACAGAATTATTTATCACCAAGCTTACATTGTTCTTATGAGTAGCCATATTTCATATGAGGTGATATATATCCATGTACCTGGTTATTACTATTAGATGGGGAATTTAAAGATGTCCGAAATAGAAACGGAAAGGGAAACAAATAGAATTACTTATACGCCGTGCAATCTAAAACTGGGATCCGGGTTGGAAGATCGTGATACCCAAGAAATTCGGAGATATTGTTGTGGGAAAATGAAGTGCAATTGCACGTCATTTTTATGGAGGGGCGTAAATGTTGACTTGGGAACTTCCGATGAGGGAATGTATGGAGAAACTAGGGAGAAAAGTTTAAGAAGCATTTTTTCAAAAATGACTAGGTATGGGCTAGACAAACATTCAATCTTATTAGATATTGGATCAGGGAGAGGAGTACCAAACATTGTAGCTTCACATCAGAGTGAGTTATTTTCAAGTATTGGGATAGAACTTGATGAAAAGGCCTTTTTTCTATCTCTCTCCAACCATCTCAATATTTTAGAAGGGCGTAGAAAACCACCAATGGAAAACATTTCCAAAGAGAACTTATCTAAAAATGTATTTACCTCCTCAGTTGATGAGAGAATTAATAGTATTCATTTAGGGTTTTCTAAAGGCGATGCAACATTACTTGAGTCATTTGAACCAGTTACACATATCTACTCTTTTGATGCCGCAATGCCGATTTGGATGATTAAGAAGTTTGTAGACTTATTTAATTCCAGCAAAACGACTTATTGCTATGTTTCGTATCGCAAAGATTTAATTGAAGCACTTGATTTAAAGGGGACAAAGATGCATGGTATTTCCACCCAAATGATGGGTTCTGGGGAAGGTAGGATGTGTTGGCTATACGTGAAGAGTAGTTGGAAGGAAATTAAGAATCATTGTGACGAATATATTTTAAATAATTATTCAAAAAATAATGTAGAAAATATCAACTTTGATCTTACAACGCTCACGAATATAGATGAAATTGTTAAATTCTCCATTTGTGACGACAGCACTCAAATTAAGATAATTAATTCCACTTTGAGCTTTTGGTATAATAATAGGAGGTCTAGGAAGGAGTGCAAAAATGAGAGGAGTATAATGAACCAAAGGCACAAAGAACTAAAACAGGCGTACGCTAACGAAAGAATAAATAGGGATTCTACTAATCAACTAACTCTCGAGGAAGTTGGTATTAAAATGAAATTAAATATAAAGTCAAATGACAAAAGTAATAAAATCGACCGAAATAAGACTTCAGAATTAGTACAATCAAGCTCAAAAATACGTTCTAAGAAGTCAAGTGACGAAAAGCAGCTCGACAAAGAGATTATTGATCAAGCCGCCACTGCCCATTCTTCTATATCTAAATCTACACTCAAGATTGTTGATCCGGGTATAAACCAAGTAAAATCAAAGGGAAAGACTAAGGGAGATGTCTCAAAAAGTAAAAAAAATAACATTTGAGGTCGTGAATAAAAATTAAGCTTGAAAGTCAATAATTCTCAATAGAATTCAACTTAGATCGTCAATGCTTTCACCTATGCATTTTCTCTTAATATTCGACATAATATCTTTATTTTCTGGGCTTGCGTCAGAAAAACAATAAAGCTCTAATTTCTTCTCAATTTCAGTTAGCTGATCTTTGTCCAATGTAAAATCGCCGTCATTCAAAGAACTAGAACCTGAAAAATCTATGGGCCCGTAGAGTTCTATTCGCTTATTTATTGCAGCCTTAAGTGCTTCTTGAAAAGCTGGGATAGTTAATTCTCTCGGAGGGAACCTGAATTCGTATCCTTTCCCCTTAGTAATAACGAAGGAACCTCCAACACGGGTTCTTTCCCGAGACCATTTTACATATAAATATTTAGGTACTTTTCGCCTAATTTTGGAAGATAGTTTAAACGAGATATATCTACTGATAGAAATTATACATGAATAATCCCGATTAGATGAACCTATTGACTCTTGGCACTCATTCTCAATTGGGGATGTAGAAGTTGGTTCTTCCAAATAGCCTTCTTGATTAGTATCTTGGCAAGTAAATCCCACTTTGTTTATCTCGTCTTTATACATATCCAGTTCTTCAACTTGACTCTCGTTTCTTGATTCTACGGTCGATTTGTTGCTAGTAATATTCGAATTTGGGATGTAATCCACATTTTCCTCTCCCGTTTTTTGATGTGTTATGGGCACACTTGTTCCAGATTCTAAGCACATTTGCAGTATTCTTGCAGCATTTTCTTTTGTTGACTTTCTTCCCGCCCTGCCAAAATGTTTGGAAGGGTTGTTTTCTTGGATTAGCCTTTTTGGGAAGTTTTGTTCGGACTCATTTCTTATTTCTTCCTTTTCTGTCTTTTTTAATTCATCACTAATAATCGATGGTGACGGCGATAGCAGCGGCTTTTTCGATGTAATTATATCACCTCTCTTTTTGTAACATCCGCGCTTGGAGATGCCTTTTGAAGGTTTGTGTTCTGTTCCGTATGAAGGCTGCCTGAAATTGTAGTAGGCAACTAAGTCAGAAATGATCTTATTTAATAAATTGGAATTTATTTCACCGACACAGTATGGAGCAAATATTACTTGGTATGGGCTAAAGTCGTCAATAGAAGTACATTTCAATATGTTTATCCAGTGCCATCTGTATTGTTCTTCACTAAATTCCCGAAATTCATTCCTATTATTCTCAAATAAGGTAGTTAGAATAGAACACAACCTATTCATTTCTTTTGAAATAATAGAGACAGACGAAGGATCGGGCTTGTAATTATTCGAATTGAATTTGTCAAAGTGATCTGTTGTTATATTTCTAACTGGCACAACTCCCAAATTTTCCTCCTGTTGGCTCGCATTATTGCTGAATAATAAATCAGACACCTCGTGTTTCTCTCCTATTAAATGGCTTGTTTTGAAATCATTACTTATCATACTCGATGGATGCTCACCTTCGGAGTGTAGATTCACTACTGAACTGGAAAAATTTTCCATTTCCAAATCAAGATTTTTTCCCAAAACCATCTTTATCAATGAACACTCCTCGTAAACTAAGAGAATATTTACTTCAAATAATATGGTTTTTAACACGGTCCATTTTAAAAATAATAGACAAAGTGAGAATTATTTTTGCCGGTAATAATTATACACCCTCGGGTATTAAAAGGCGGAAAATATAAATAAGAACAGTTGAAACTCTGAACTTTTTCCCAAAGCATTTAGGGTTTATTTTGAGAACATTTAGGAAAAGCTACAATTTAGTTGTTTCCGTAACTCTAAATTTCATTATATTTACGGTTTTATTTGAAGAATTATGTCGAATTTCAAAGAGTGAGGGTTATTCTGGCTTCTAAGTATTAATATTTACAAGTTATATTATGAACGAATCAGAATATGTCTGGTAACAGTCATTTAAATTTAACTACATAACTTGTAATTGGATCATTCAACTATTTAATAATGGTTTCATTTCTATTGACGAAAATTGCGATGCCGACCACGGCCTTTTCTTAAATATCCGAGTAATGCTATATACAAATAGTCCAATATAACACATACCTGCCAAAATTAATGCAACTGAATCCATTCCAATATATTTTGATGGCAGTTCTAATATTAAAATTTTGGAAAAATATAGAATTCCCATTATCAAACTAATTATTCCATTGGAACCGCTTACAAGTGCTATCATGCAAAAGGTAGTATAGGAGCTCATTTTTATATTAAATTTATTGCCAACTTTAATGAATGTTAAGAATGTGTCCTATAGTCCAAATACTTTTGGATAGAATGCCTGCGATATAATCTCAGTGGAATTACAATATGATCTCGATTTCAAAGTACTAAATTCCAATCAGAACGTTGAAATAAGGGAGATTTTTTTAATTCTCCTGTGAACCTGATATTTCTAATATTTATCCATAATAATACCAACAACGAAACTTAGTAAACAAATAAGGTTGCAAATGACGTTTAAACTGCAGGATAAATCCTAGTGCATTTAGTGATAGGTTTTAAACTACCAACAGGTTCTGATAATACACTAATTTTGGCCAATTAGATCCTTATAGGTACATGTTTTGAACAATTCTCCCCCAACGGCTTTATAAGCGGCAGTTATGTGGCGGTGAAATGAATTGAGAGTAACTTAAAATAAAATTTTTAAGAGATAAGGTTCGTGCTCTTAACAGCAGTATCTTATAATGACCCAAACTTAGTTCTTGAAAAAGTTAGATTGATAGCGTAGCCTGATTTGTTACTTTGTTAAAAACAATGAGAATTGACTTACAACCCCCCTTAGGTTGCAAATTGCCGCAAATTGTTCATAATCCCGTCTCATAGTAGTCAGAAAAACCAAAGAATAACAATAATTTATTGAATTTTGAGATATTTTCTTTAGCTTTGAAGATGCTATTTCCAACAGTCCTGTGGGCGCAAACAAAAAAGGCTCTCTTTGTGACCGTCGATCTACCTGATATCAAGGATTATAAAGTAGACTTGGAAGAAGACTACTTAAAGTTCTATGCAAAGGTTGATAATAACGAGTACGGATTTAAATTGGAATTCCTTAAACCAATAAATAAAGAGGAGAGCAAGTATCAAGTCACGAGATCTCTACACTTCATGATCACAAAGAAAGAGGAAGAACGGTGGGCTTCTATTACAAAGGACTCTTCCAATACGAGGAACTGGCTTAAATGCGACTGGAATAGGTGGATAGATACAGATGAAGAGGAAAATCCAACCAATAAATTTGACATGTTTGGTGGGATGGACGGAATGGGTGGAATGGGTGGAATGGGTGGATTCGATTTGAGCCAACTTGGAGATATGAGTGGGATGGGAGACATGAATTTTGACGAAGATCTTCCGGAAGATGAGGATGACGAGGAGCTAAAAGAAAACTCCGAAAATATTCATGAATGTTCTGACGAGGAACATAAACATTAATCGGATCTGGACGGTCACAATTTAGATTGAAGGGTACTTGTTGATCTCTTTTGATCAGAAATTATACCCAAATTTAATTTTGTTCGATTAGTTGTATTCTTAATCCATCTCTTACCCCAAACGCCAATTTTTGAATGTTTACTCAATGTGACTTTCAGATCTCCTCAGATACTTTTGTCTGTTAAATATAATTGGGGGTCCTAACCAATAACTTGAAACATAGGTCTCGATTTAGCTTTCCCTGTGAATATTGGGAACATTGCATTTAGAGATATAAGAAAGGATGTTTGTTTATTAATTTAAGAAAGTAATATTGAAGAAGAGATAAACCCAAAGAAACATTGAAAAAAAAAACTAGGAATTATATTCGTGAATTTGAAATGATTAATATTGGTTTAAGACTAATAATCACAAAGAATATTGAGAGTTTTCTTCGGAGAAACTCAAAATAGTAAATTTGAATTCATTTTGCTTTAAATTCGTCGGCCGAATGCCATATATAAATGATCATTTCTAATTTAATTCAAAGAGTCAAAATAATTGTCTTCCGCGATTATTTTAGTAGGAGGGGTGATATTTCCATATAATAATACTAGTTTCCTCGCTCTCGCCCTTCCTAACCTTCGAACAGAAAAGCTTTTTGAACAGAAAAACGTGATATTTGAAAGTTGGTTAAACCATGAAGAATCCTCAATATCTTTCTTCAGAATTCCGATATTTTGTTTAACAAATTTGTCTGAATTGTGTGGAACTAAATCGTTAATATTACGCTTAATGAATCTAATAATTTCTTTCGGTGACGAGTACAATTTTTCGATAGCCCTTGCTGAATCATCAGATAAACCAGGAATTTGTACTAGTTGTGTAATCCATGAATTATCATTTGAACCTGTATTATTCTTCGGTTTATATTTGGAGGATATAGGTCTTTTCTGAGACTCGTGTATAGCCGTAATAATACAAGACAGGTATTGGCTGGCCTCTAATTCATTTTTCACCTCAAAACTGTCTACTGAGTGATTTACAATTAAAAAAGTAATGCATTTATCAAGACATGATTGGCCACCATATTTTTTTTCTAAAATGCAATTTCTTTTTTTGAATTTATCATCATTTGGAATTTCTGAGGTTCCCGAGTCCAATAACAATTCTTGAGATAAAAGGTCTCTTGTTCCAATCCATATAACTATACATCTAGTAGACCCACTTGAGCAGTAACTGCTCGCCTCAGAATAAAGTAGATCAATAAGCCTGCTCCCAAAAAGTTCACCTATATAATTTGTATTTTCTTCGGAAATTTTGTCGTAAACTTCAATTGTCACGAATAAAATCACAATATTCAAGATTGTGTTATTTATGAATGTAGAATCTTTTTTCTTACATAAATAATTTAATTTTCTAAATTTTTCGATATGAGACTCATATTCAAACTTAGGATAAACTTTACAACAAGGTATTTTGTAGATTAAATCGTTCAACTTAGTGGATTCAAAAATAATCGATTTACTGTCCACGGAGTTATCTTTTTCGAGGTTTCTACCTTCGACACAATACGCACCGAGCTCTACCAGATTCCTAATTATGTGTTTGCCAATATGATGAGAAATCAGATTTTCAGACAACTCTATTCTCAATTTATTGGTCTCCCAATTCATTTGTTTATTAAAAAAAAATAGGCTCAAATGTTAAGAAATCAAGCGCTAGTTAAGAATATTTTTAATTATAAAAATTTATTACATAAGAGTATTTAGGATAAGTCTAATTCAACATTTAAATCAATATCTTCATACTTAAGGCTAATCTCCTTGAATCTGATGTCTAATAACTTCACATTTTCGAGGCTGAAGGGTTTGCCAGCATCATAAAATTTAGATGAATAGAAATTCGGTTCAAAGCCTCGAGTATTCAATGCTCTATCTCTGTACATTATTAAAAATTCTCCAACTCAATAGGACTAACTTACATATTGCGTTCTAACTCCTCCTTAATATATGTTGTGTTTCTCGACGAATTCAAATCGGATTTATTGCAGAGAATTAAAACTTTGATTCTTGAAGTGTTAAATTTTGAATTGTTATGGCTAGAATTTTCAACATTATTCATGACAAATAATAGAATCTCTGCTGCTTCTTTAAATGTCGGCTTATCTCCACTATCTATTACTAAAATGAATGATCTCGCATTATTTATATACTTTAAAATATATTCATTGATGGCCTTTCTATTCCCAGGAATATCAATTAAATATACGTTATTGACCAATATTGTAGAATTTGGAATAATCGACGTTGTAGTATTTGTAACGGTACTTTTCTTTACCTAAAGAAGTCATTATGAAATACAACACTCAGATGTAAATTACCTTGTAAAATAATATAGTTTTTCCAGAACCAGATGGACCAATAATTAGTAAATATTTAACTTGGTTCTTTGCATTTTCTATGCTTTTGATTAAAGAATTGAAAACAAAATGAAAAAAGTTGACACTGAGATTGATAAATTTAAGAGAGTGAATAAGTGATGCTCCCAATATTCCGATTATTATGTAGAAAAGTACATTCAGTAGCATTTTTGTCGTGTAATTAAATGTAATTCAACCAAATACTAATTACCGCCATTGAGAAATTCTGCATTTTAGATAAATAATTTCGTTTTTATGAATCAGCAATGAAATCAAGTATGAATAACGCTAAAAGAATTCTTTTTGTTTAATATGCTTACATATTTGATTAGACGCATAGTGTGTGTGAGTATATATTCACTGCTTTAGGTGTAATACATATTTAGAAACGAAAAACATTACGAATTTAAATATGAAAAATATACTTAGAATATCTGCCTTATGTTACTCTACAGCAGTATTAGTATCTTTTTCGCCATTCTCGGGTGACATAAAGCTTGTATCTGCAAATAAAGTGGATCTGAATCAAATAGAAAGAAATGAGAGACTTAAAGGAGTGAACAGGAATCTTGAACACGAAAACGAGATTCCGGAGAAAGTAGAAAAGTCATTTGAAGACTATGCCAATACTCAAAACTCGGACCTTTTGAATTATTTCATTCTGGAAAACAATAGATCAAGTGGCTTAACAGATTATGGAAATAAACATATTTTCGTAAATGCAAACGGAAGCATATCTTCTGAGGTTGGCAGTTTTGATACAAATGATATAACTGAACTCGATAAAATTCCCAAGAATCAAACTCAACGTATGAATAATGAACATGAAGATAAAATTTCGGAAAATAATGGTTTGGAAGATTCGCAGCTCGATAAAAATCAGGAGATCCTTATAACTAACAGTAGTTTGAAATACAATGAGCAAAATTTTGAAAGTGTTGACTATTCACTCTCCAAAACTATTGCTACAATTAATAGTAGCTATAACGTATTTTGTACCGATTTTTCTACAATATATGAAGATTTATTATTTGATCCAAATTTGAGGTCAATTGTCGAATATACTATATTTAACACCTCTAATGATTTTATTAACAGACAAATCAATCTAGAACTTAAAACTAGTAATACCGGAAAAGCTGTAATTAATGTTGAAGATTTATCTTCGTTTGGTTTCATAAACTGGATTAAGCCCCTCGAATCTAACTCGTCAGAAGTAACGCTTCAGTTAAATTCGGGAATAATGTCAGAAAGAAAGATCAAAAAGTTCAAAAAATTTTTTCCGAGAAGAAATTTTACAAATGACGAACTAGATGTAGTAATAATAAGTGAAACAAAAAAAGAAATAAGACCATATGGATTTAGAGGAAGTCCCATAATATTGACGCAGTTTATTGAAAATATTGATGGCGAAGATGACGATATTTTTTCGATAAGAGAAACCATTGAAGCCCTAAATCAAACGCACCTAATTTCAAATCAAAATAATGATAATCAAAATATAAATACCACGAGCTCAAACGACGAAATTACGGAGTTTGAAGCTTTTGAACAGTGGAATAGTAGCTTTCTTCTACATGATAATCCCAAAATACTGTCAATAAATTGCGATTATTACGGTGAATGGTCGAGTTGGAGTAGCTGTAGTAATGGCTGTGGCTGGGGGATACAAACAAGAGGTAGGAAGATCGACGCAAAAAAAATTGATTCTTCTAAAGAGGTAGTAAACTTAGAACTTGACGAAAAACTCAAAAATTGCAAAGTTCAAATTCAAACCCAAGGGTGCACATCTAGAAAGGACTGTTGTTTATATGGAAGACCAAAAGAAAGCCTTTGGGTGAATTGTACGGCAACCTGCAATGAACCAGGTATTGAAAAACAAGTTATTGAGCTAATATCGAATAAAAAAGGAAGTGTTAAGGATCTCAATTGCAAAAACAAAAAGACTATTTCGAGGAAATGTAAACATCTCTCAGGAATTGAATGTGAAGCTTGCAACACATCTGATTGGTCGGAGTGGTCAGCTTGTATAAAAGAGGATGGAAATTTAATTAAAAAGAGAACGAGATACCCTATTGATATAAACTGCACAAAAAATAAACTTATTCTTGAAGAAAAGAAAATTTGTGATAATCTTCCAACTTTCTCCAATTCACCAATTAATAATAATTCAGAAAAAAAGAATAAAGGGTCTCTTGCAGTACTTCCGGAAAGTTCTATAAATAACCATATTCATATAATTGAAGAGTGTAACATTTACAAATCAGAGGCCAAGTATGATAAAATTGAAGGTGCATGTAAATGCCCAGATGGAATTAAACTATGTGATAATAGCAATATAGAAAATAACAAATCATCTTGGGAGTCGTTCGCTAACGAGATATGTGAAAGGGAAAATGATGTTCTCTATGAGAAAGCTAAGGTAATAATGGCTAGAGAAAAAAAAGTATTTAATTGCAAATCAAAAACGTGGGAGAAATATGCAAAGACACTCGATGACTCCTACTGTAAAGATGCATTAGTACTATGTAAACTCGAAAGTGAATGTGTCGTTTCAAACTGGTCTGAATGGTCCGGATGCAGCGCTCCCTGTAAACTCTCACATTTAAACAATCCAGATTTCTCAATGAGAAGCACGAAGTTTAAAACAAGGAAGGTTATTTCAGGAGAATGTAATGAACATACGTTATTCAAAAGTGAAGAATGTACGGATTTAGTCGAATGTCCTCAAACGAAGCATTATATTTCGACAGGAAAGACCTCAACTGAATTTATAGATATTGTTTATAGTGAAGAGGCAAAGAAGATGTTCGAAGCAGCTTTCATAGAACTTAGAAAACTTCAGATACCGGAAAATACGCCCTCGAATGTTATTAAATTCGTTTTTGCAGATGTAAGAGATCTAATAATACAAAATAGCCAATATATACGCAATTTGGATCTTGAATCAAATGTTTTTAGTACCGATGGAATGTTTCATAAGGGAAGCTTTATTAAATCAATTCTCTCAACTTTCAAATTTGACGATTTAGACCTTGTGACTGAAATAGTTTCGTGGGCATCAATTCCATCCGATGTTGATAAGGAAGAGTTATACACTCAATTGAGTCCGAACGACCGTGGAATTATAGGTAGTAATAAGACAGAAACAAATGCATTTTTGAATAAAGTATTTCCATCCAATGATAGAAATAGAAAATATTATTCAGGTAAACATGAGCAGATGAGTGGAATGTCAAGTTTTGATGTGAATGAATTAAAAAGTAACTTCATTTCAAGCTTTAATAGAGGAAATTTAACATTAAGAAATCATTCCGAACCCTTAACTAATAGTAAAATAGACGACGGTTCGGAGCTTAATAAAATAAACATTTCAAATACAGATGGGAATGAATTACAAGCGAATATATTAAACCAATATTCTGCGACCAATAATACTGGTTTAAGTAATAAAAATATTGCATTAGCTATTATTACAAACTCCAAATTTCTTTATGAATTAATAAGTACTGCGGTATTAATAAACACTAAATGTATACCAATGGGAATAAATAGACAAATTTCCAAAGAAAGCTCAGAAACAAATTGTATTTGTCCTTCTGGATACAGCCTATGCAGTTCTGTTGATTACTACTTTGGTAATCGCATGAGCAGTATAAGCAATGAAGGTGCGGTAAATATTAGGGACTCCGAAGGCGTTTTTTCGGATGATTTTGTGCTTAATAAGGGTGGATTGTTTGAGCAAGTTTATAAGAATGATAAAGAAAATTATTGTAAGAAACCTGGCGCAAAGGTCATGTGTAACTCGAATTCTGAACTTGTTAAAGAGTTTAAAAACCTAGATATTAAGGACTTATTCTTAAGATTTGTTGGATTCATTAACGAAGAGAAAATGGAATGAACATTTGTGAGAGATTAATTCTTTTCCTCAGTTCCAACAACTGCAATCTTTATTATGTTTAATTTGTTTGAAAGCGTCTGATTTTCGGAAATCTTGATGCCACCAATGGTCTCAACATCTATTATATTTTTTTCAAGCTCTAAATGCAGCATTTTAATGAATGCCTTCACTGTAGTTCCGTCTGGTACTAGCAAACAATCTTGAAATGCAAAGTTATTCCCACTATCACATGAAGTGCTGTTTGTAAAGGTTCGCAAATTTCTCACCGGAAAAATTGGAATTAGATGTAATAGGTCAATTGCTTTATTAATAGCATCTTGAACCCCCGTAACTCCGTGTCTGAAAAATACCATGTCTTTTATGTTTTCCAATTTGGATCTCAATTTGTCATCCAAAGGTTTGAGAACATGTTTCTTATCATTATCTTCATTTGTTATGAAAGAAGAGTAATTATAATTTTTCTCGTTATAGATTAATTTAATATAGTTCTGATTAACCATTTTCTTAATAAAATATTCTGCCAAAGAAGATGCAATTACTATCTCGTATTCATTACCGTATCTTTCATAAAATCCAACAATGTTTGAATCGCACTGTTCACTCATAATATCTGCTTTGTTTAGAACAAGTACAAATGGAAATCTGATTTTAATAAACTGTCTTACTAATTCCATTATATTATTCCTATCCCAATTAAAGAAGTCTACAGGTTCCTTAAGTTTTAAGGTTGTTAAAAGTTTAATTATCATTGATTCATTACACCCATATCCGGAAAATTGATTTAATAATAGTTTACTAATAGGAGTATTTGTTGTTTTGTATTTTCTAACAATACTTTGCCAGTTGGAATAAATATTGTTGAAAATCCACATTTCAATTTCTTCGCAAAGCCACTCATGATCATATAAAGGATTGTAATTGGAGGTTTGTTCCCCTCTTTCATTTGTGTTACCACTAATATCAATAATATGTAGTAAAACATGAGCATGCCTCAGGTTGTCCAAGAATTTGTTACCAAGACCGTTACCATTGTGAGCACCGGGTATTAACCCTGCAATATCGAGAAGTTTAATTGGAATGTACCTATATCCCCTATTACAATAGCCATATTTTGGTTTACAGATGACATTAAATTTTTTGCATGGACATTCGGTAATATAGTGCGTTATTCCAATATTTGGTTCAATTGTTGTAAATGGATAGTTACCTATCTTTGCAGGACAATCAGTAATAGAAGAGAAAAATGTTGACTTTCCTGATGAAGGCTTGCCAACACAACCAATTATAAATTCTCTTTGATTCATTGACATTTCTCGTATATGCCTGACACTTGAAATTAAAAAAAAAATTATGCTTGTTAAAAACTTGTTACATTACCGCTCAATCATTTTCAGAAAATATTTTATTGGTGAATCGATTCCAATTCATGGTCAAATAACAACAGTTGACAAAGGACCAGGAATTTGTCAAATTTCAGAATCAATCCCATTAGATATGGTTAGGGTCAAATTTTAATTTCAAAATATTCAACAGATTCCGATCAATTAACTAGTATTTGCGACTGTGAGCATATCTAAGTGAAAAGGAAAATGAATAGTATATTTCTAACAAAAGCTGATGTAGAAACTGGAAAAAGTAGCAACGAGTCGAATGCTGGGTACTTTTATCGGGATAGTTCATCTCCAACATTTCGGCTTACAGAAAAATGTGATAAAATCAATGCTTATGAAACTGATAGATTAAAAGTGCTTCATGACCCAATAGACACTCAGCCCATGAGAGACACTAATTTTGATTCTTTGTCGGTATCTAAATCATTAAGAGAAGTTTATATAGGTAATTTACCATCTGGTACGACGGTTACTCAACTTTTAGATTTTGTTAATTTTTCTTTGATAAATCGCGATATAATACAAACTAAATTCGACCCAGTTGTCTCCGCATGGATAAATAATGATGGAAAATATGCGTTTTGTGAATGCAGATCAATTGAAGATGCCAATTTATTAATTAAGCTCAACAATTTATTAAACCTAAATGGTAATATTTTAAGAATAGGGAAGCCAAGAGTTAGTGAAAATTTAGTTACCAGTGATCCTTCAAATATAGGCTCGTCAACAGCATCTCAAATTGCACAAAATGCAGGTATTATATCTATCTACTTTAATAATATTCCTTTACTTAATAAAAAAAAAGAAACCATTGTAATATTTGGAATAAATAAATATATATTAAATGATATTAAAGATATACTCAAATCAAATAATATTGAAATACTTGAATTGTTTGAATATCGCAGGAAATACAGTTTAGCAATTTGCAGAGTTGACATTGATCTTAATAATTTAGAAAGAATGATTAATGGTGTTGATAGGGAAATTAAAGTTTTCAGATTGAAAGATTTGAATTCGAATATTAATGTTCTAAAGGCGCTAAACGATCATCTCAAACGTATATCAAGATGGGTAATTAGTGATTATCAGTCGTTAGAAAATCTAAAAAAAAGTAATTACTCAGACCCAGATGTGATTCCACTATTCATTCCGCAGAAACCCTGTCGTTGTATTCTACTTTCAAAAATAGTAACAGTAGACGAAATAGTTAATTCCGAGATTTACAATTCAATCATCGAAAGTGTCATGGACGAGTGTTCTAAATATGGCGACGTACATAAAGTTGTTATTTCTGCATCTGGAAGTCCTGTTACCTCCTCCGATGAACAGGAAGACCCATATTTTGGAAGAGTATTCGTGTTTTATTTAGACGTAGAAAGCGCAGTTAGAGCTAAAATTAGTTTATATAAGACAAGGTTCTTGGGTAGAAATGTTAAAGTAAATTATTATTCAGAAAGTGATTTTTTGAAAGGTAATTATACTTTAATGGAACCAAATAGATTCGATCCAATGAAAGATACTCAAGTGGCAAGATTAATTAATGGAAAATATTAATCTTAAGTACCTTCAGTTCAATGATCCGTTGAATGCAAATTGCATTGTTTCCTTTCGACCTTCTTGTACTGATGAATGATTATTAATTGTATGATTTAATTTATCTTCTTGCTTCTCAAGATGTTCTACCCGACTCCTAAGTTCGTTTAATCTTGTATTCAGTGAATCTTGTAATTCGGGATTCATTTGGTTCACAGTATTAATTAGGACTCCCCATTGCTCTAACGATAATAATTTTTCAATGGTTTCATTCTTCTCTTTTATTATCTCATTTAGATTAGATTTTGTTTCCGACAATTGTTGTTCTATTAGTACATTTTTTTTGTCTATTTCTTGTATAATGTTCTCTTTGATCATTATTTCATGTTCTTTATTAACTAATGTTTCTGCAAGTCTTAATTGTTTTTCACTTTCTAATTTGACAGTTTTATCGAGCTTCTCAGTAAAGCTATTTCTTATCGAATCTATTTCGTGTTCATATTCAATTCTCTTCCTTTCAAATCCATCGTGTTGGTCTAACATCTGATTGATAAGACGCCTTTCTCTTTCTTGTTGTATTTTACACATTTCTTGTATCTTCTGATTTGTTTCTTCATCCTTTTTCCTTAATTTTCCATCCATATAATCATTCAATTGTATTATTTCGTTATCTCTGGCATCAAGAAGTCTTCTTATATGATTTTCGAAAGATCCAAATTTGCGTTTTAGCTCCTCATTCATTCTTATTTGCTCTTGTTCTTGATCAGTCTTTTCTTTTAAATTAAACTTTAGAATCTCTAGTTCTTCTGACTGTTTATTGTAAGTACGGTAAATTTCATTATATCTTTCATTTTCCTTCTTAATTATCGCTTCATATTCCAATCTTTGTTCTTCTAGTGCCTTATCAATGTCAGTCATTTTGTATGAACTATCTTCCAATGCAGAAAGTAAAATGGATTCTCTATGTTCAAAAGATTTCAATTTTTGTTTGATTATATCGATTTCATCCTTGAGATCACTTGTTATTTTTTCTTGTGACACTTTTTCTTCCGTCGTTATCTCTAACTGAGCTTTCAACAGCATCACGTGGTCTTGAAGTACATTGTTTAATTCATATCCTCTTTTGAGTTCTTCTAAAGACATTCTGTTTTCATCATTACATGATTTTATATTTTCTAACAGTTTTCCCATTTCTCTACTTGCACTCTCCTTTGATTCCAGTAATTCAAGTTTTTCATCCGTAACTTGGTTTACTACTAAATTAAGTTTATGTACTTTTTCTTCCAAGTTAGATATTTTATTGTTAAGTTCATTTTTTTCCACCAAAAGCTTTTCCTTTTCGGATTGAAGTTGAATTATGGTTAATTCATTGTTATTTATATTGGTAATATTTCTCTCATTTTGTATTTTCATTGCTTCAATTTGTAATATATAGTTGTGTATGGTTCCATCAACTTTTCCATCTTGAATATCATTGAGAAGTTTTTTCATGCTATCTTTGTATTTTTCCTTTCCTCTTTTTGCGCTTGCAAGTTCTTTTTGCAGTAAATCAACCTTTTGGGATAAAGAAATTATTTCATGATTACTCTTTTGCATTTGATCGCGAAGAATATTGACAAAATTGTCTTTTCCAATGACCATTTTTTTTAATTTGGAAATTGAGAATGTTAATTTTTGAATTAATTTATTTATTATTGCAGAATTTTCATTTTTATTAGATTCATTTTTTTCACTATTTTGGTTCGAAAAACTGTATCGTGAATCGGAAGATAATCCTACTGATGAGTCTAGGCTTTGTGTGAAATCAATAGATTCATTATTTTTTTGTGGAATATCTTCCGATGAATACATTTTTTCAAACTTTACAGTGTTTGAATTCGAAAGATGGGGATAACCCTTACCACCGATCCCGGAGGCAAATTCCGGAGAAGTCAAATTAACAATGGAGTCTTTATCTTCAATAGATGAATCAGAAACCTGCATTGAAAGTCGTTTTAAATCATCATTTACAGAACGAAAAATTGAAGCAAAGTCGTTCGAGCCATCATTTTTTTTGGAATTTGAAGTAATCTTTTCGACTCTCGTATTGATTTTGTAATCATCAGTTAAAGATGGAGATGAAGATGAACTAATATCAGATACTTCATCAAAAGGATCTGACTTCATAATATATTTTTTTCTGTTATCCGATCTTTTATTTCTTCTTAAATCTCGATGAATTTTTATAGATTCATTTGGAATATTTGCAGAAACGAGGAGTTTTTTGCCCTCATTGGTATTCATTATTAATGCTTCATTAAACCTTGGTGGTATTCCAAATGCTTTAGAAATGCCTTTATTTTTTTCGTTTAATTCTGTATTTTCCTCTAAAATTTGAAACTTTCGATTAATCCTTCTTTCAAGTGGTGTCGACATTAAATTAAAAATAATTAAAATTACATTTATGAGTTTAGTAAATTTTCCGAATTATCTTTACTCGGCATTGTTAGTCCTAAATATTAATTTAATGTGTGCTCCATCTACCAATTCTGCACACACCAATATGAAGTGTATTTTATAGGTATAGAAGTTATATTAATTAATGCTGATGGTGTTAAAAACCAACTAGACCAACTTATCATATTCAATATTACACAATTTACAACAATCCATATTAACCAAACAAAAACGGGTAGCGAGATACCGCCAATTAACTTAAAAATAGATAATTTAGGAATGTCATACTTAATTCATTCAATCGGTCCAGAATACTCTTATTTTGATAGGAAGAGCTGCACTAAGGATGAATGGTTGAATAAAATTAGCAGATCTTCTACTGTCTATGTTGGGAATCTCTCGTTCTTCACAACGGAGGAGGTTGTCAACGAAACGTTCAGTCAATGCGGGCCTGTAAAAGCTATATATTTAGGCTTGAATAACCAGACAATGCAACCGTGCGGATTTTGTTTTGTTCAATATTTCAGACATGTAGATGCTCTTGCTGCAGTAACATTTCTTAATCGTTCATTTTGTGACGGGAGGGAGATACGTGTTGACTGGGACTCCGGCGAGGACATTTCCGGAAGTAGAAGGTACGGACGTGGAAATACAGGTTTTCAGTGGCGTGATGAATTAAGAAACAAGACAGATCCTGACCGCCAACTTGAATCAACAAATTCTTACTTAAACCAACAAAAGAACTACAAGTTTTCTCATGGAAATAATTATGGATACCAAAAAAGACAGTATAGTGGAAGGGGAAGACATCGTCGTGGTACTTATAGTGGACAATATTACAATAGATCTCATAATAAGCATAAATACCAACAATTCGAATCATATAAATTCGCGAATTCTACATACAAGAACAATTATCCAGACTATTAGCTTCATATCATTTATTATGCAGTTTGTGATCACTAACTTTTAAGTTTCATCCGGCTTTACTTCTTTCGTCTTGGGAAACTCTGATTTCAAATTGTAGATTGACCTTTTTTTCAAATTGCAAGTAGTGTCAAATTTACAATTTGGACAATAGGGCATAACATAGTTGTTTATGCTATATACTCGAGCACTACAAGACCTACATGACCATGATTCCTTCAATGCAGTTTGATTGTAAATAATGGATTCCGGATGTTTATCTCTACAGGATTTATTCGGGTTTCCTTCCGTCCAAATGCCACATTTTGCGCACTTTACTCCATTTTCTATCTTAATAGAGGTGATCTTTGACTTATGTTCTTCAATTTTGTCCACCTTTTCAAGTTCAATTAATCGTTTTTTAAGTTCTTTGTTTTCGAATAACTGTAATTCTTGTTCGTAATCTGTACCTAGTGAGATGGCCTTATCTATCTTTGAAACCATTCCGTTCTTTGTTTTTATTTTTTCTCCTGGGTACTTTTGATTATCAGTCTCGAGAATATTTAATAATTTATCAACAGTAACGTCTTTTCCTTCAATGGGAATTTTATTTTCTAACAATGAAATACTTTTGTGAATATTACTCCAATTTTGTTCTCGCAAATTACAGTTAGAATAATTGGAGCTACCTTTCACTATTGACTTCACTAATTCTAATTTTGGCCAATATCCTTTGCTATTACACAATTTGTGTCTTACCTTTAATGCAAATATAGAAGTTTCGATATCAATGTTATTCAACTCTAAGCATGTGATAACATTTATTATTCCACTGTCAATAATATTTTGAAGAGTTGTATTTGAGGTGTCGAAATTTGATAGGCATCTCAAAATAGATAGAATCTCGCTTTTATTGTTTTCATATGTCGAATTTTTTAATTTATTACTCAGTTCGAATATATCATTTTCCTTATTTAAAATTCCAGTTTTTTCAGGTCTAAGATTGTTCATTTTAATCTTTTCAACCAATTCCAGTCTCGTATTTGTCCTTACCATTCTTCTGAAATCAAGCTTCTTTTCAATATATTCAGGCTCGCCGTCTATTAATTTGGAGCTTTTACTTTTTTCTAATATACTAGAATCTTGTATTCTATTGTTAATAAAGTTACTATTTCTCAATACGCAATTATTCAGTTCCTTTGAACGTTCAACCGAGTTTAAATGGTATTTACAAAATTCTTTTTCAAAGTTTAAGTCGATAGGATTTGAACACGGAATTCCATTTCTACTCATTCCTCTGCAAATGGAGAATCCTTGAACTTTTCCTACCTTAATAATTTGATTTTTTTTTGATATTGTTAAATAACTGTCACCATTGTTTTCAGAAGTAGTCACATTTGGGTTAACTATCAAATATAAATAACCAGTTTTTTCATTTTTGAAATGTTCATTAGCCTCTCCAAAAATATATAATTTGCATTTGTAACCCTTCAGATCAGTTACATTAAAAATTGAATATTTCTTTCCACTTTTATCACTAACTCGCTTATTATCACAAGGGGACGAATAGAAAACGACAAAAATGTAATTAGACCCGTTATTGTTTAAGGGGGTAAGGCTTAACTTATCTATTTCGGAAAGTTTAAATAAATTACCATCACGAATTAACTCACTAATTCTAATTTTTGGAGTAAAAATTGTCTCAAGAAATAACCCTGAATTCTCCTCAAATATTCCATTTCTACTATTAATATTAATTGAGCTTTCAACCATTTAAAATAATTCAAATATTTGTGGTTAAGGGGAGCAAAGAAAGTTTTGAAATGAGATTAAAGGGTTATTTGAATTGTTATCTAAATATAAGTGAATAAATTTTTCATTTTTTAAAACCTAATTTAGTTGTCATTTCTGTGTCCACATGAACTACCTCCGCACTTTTCAGTATAAATTTTCATGCAGAAAATTTAAGGTGTATTTTATCACTTTTAAGTTAAATTGGCGCATGTACTACACAACTTACTGCAAATAACGGGAATTTTTAATAGTTATTTCAAATTTGTCATCTTATCTCGAATCAAGATGGAGGAATTCTATGCTCATTCTCCTGGGGTAAATGAGGCTAAAAGGGTAGGACAGAACTTAAGGAAGTCCGCTCCTCCCGCAATTAGAGTAATTCCAAGAATAAATAAAAGGTTCTTAAGGCCTCCATTTACGGCTGAACAGATAGAAAAAATGTCTTTAAATTTCATAAACCCATATAAACAAATATTCAGAGATGCAGTACTTGCATACACGGAAAGAAAAATCAAAAGTAAGAGGAAATGTGAATTATTTCGAAACATAATATTAGGAAGAGAAAATGGCTATTTTAATAATTTGAAAAAATGCGTGGTTTATGACACCAATTGGACGAAAGAGAAGTGCAAACAAGAGAAAGATAGAATTGTTGATCTAACCGATCAAGAAACAAAATCAGTGATTGATATTTATCTATTAAGGTCCGTCGTTAACGAAAAGATAATTAAACAAAGAGAGTTACTACTCAGACTAAAAGAATTTTGGTCTTGTTATCCAAAGCAAATCATTGCAAAAATTGACCTCGAGAAACATAATTTATTAGAAAGGTTGAAGTCTCTCGATAGAGCTTCACTTGATAGACCCAAAAATCTCGATTACAATCAAATTGGTTGTGCGAATACGGAAGTATTGGCCGTAAAAAAAGATCATTCATTGGATCAATATGAACAATTCAAGCTCTTATCAACAGGATACGAAGTCACAGCGAAAAAATTCTCGGTAATGACAGAAAACCTAATTCAGAGAATTGACAATATACTTGCAGCAGAAAGACGCTTAAATAATGTTGCGAGAGCTGTTATCTTAAATTCTGATAAATAATAGTTTCTCATCAAAACTCGCGCCCTCTTTATTTACTTATTTAAAAATGAAGAATCGGCTATATGTTGAAGATGTAATTGAGAGAATGGAAGATGAAAGGTTGCGTCTATTGCAGAACCAGTCTGTAACCAGGTATGATCCAAACATTAGAGGTCGCCATTCAGTTGTTTGTAGACACTGGATTAGAAATATGTGTATGAAGGGCGAATTTTGCGACTTTTTACATCAATATGACTACGAAAGGATGCCACCATGTTTCACCTTTCAGAAATACGGTGTATGTGTGGACGAGGCATTAGGAAATTGTCCCTTCAAGCACAAGGCAGATGATACCCCATTGTGCGCACAATATTTCCTAGGGTTCTGCAAATATGGTCCAAAATGTAAGAGACGACATGAACCAAAGGCGAGACATGAAATACATGACTTTCTTCCTGATTCCTTTTTATTATCTATTGTCAAAGATAAAAGTCTCATTCCAAAAATGGACCCTGAGACCTCTTCTATTTTGAAGGTTTTGGAAGAACTGTGCAGGGAGAGTTATTCGCAGTCTATTTGTACGGAATCTGTGAGCATTTAAGACAAAGATTAGAGATGACTACGTACCGCAAATCATTGATTGTACTACTAATATTTAGATTAAAGCCATGGCATCCATGCTGGCTTCATGGAGGAGAGATTCACGGGATTTGTGGAACATTCAATGAGCTCCAACACGCTCTTATCAATCAATATATTGTCATTTATCGGCCTTGGGTTGGTCAATATTGCTATTTTTTCCATCATTCTTCGAACATTTCTATCAACCTTCTCTCTTATCTCAACATTAGACAATAGCCCTTGATGCATAACTTGTGGAATTGAATTTTGTGAAGGGTCTAGACATCCCAGATTTGTACCTATAATATATGAACCAACTTCCATACTCACTTCAATATTTGAATTTGTCCTTTGGATAATTCGATTTTGCGGAGTTTGGAGTGCCCTGTGAAAAGAGAATGAGTATAGGTCATCTCTTAATAATGAACATAATAGATTTCTCACATGGAACTCGTATTTCTGAAGGCAATGGGCGAATGCAAGCATAGTTCCAGGAAGAATACCGTTTTTTCCGAAGGGCCCCATTAAGTATTCCATGTTTCTGGTCAATCTGAAAGGAACCTTTTCAGTCTTATCGATAAGTAAAGTCGAGGATACATAAGATGGCTTAAGTTCCGATTGGTAAACCTGACCAGTGTCCGTTGAAATAAATAGTTTCCCAGGAGTCACATCGTTCACGCCCAATATGTAAGAGAATGTCGACAGTAGGCCGATATGAGTTGTAAATTGTTTAGTGAATAGAAATGATTGATCATAAGAAGTAAATTTTCTCAATATACATCTTTTAATTAAATTTTCCGGAATCCAATTATCGCATATTTCGTCGTAAATTCTAAGAAGCTCTTTTTCTTCAGAATTAGAGTCATTTTTGGTACTCGTCAATTTCTTTCTCATATTCCGCAAAAGTCTCCTGTGAAGTAGTACGGGAATATCTAAGTCTTTAATTTGGGAAGCGTCATTGGCATGGGCCTCTTCTTCAAATAATTCTGCAAGACTATTTTTCTTTCCAGTATCTTCAATAATACGGCATCTCGGGTGTAGAGGTATGCAAGGAAGTATTGCGAATGAAATATTCCTTGATCTCGTTTCTTTATATTTGTATAAAAGTGTATTTAGCGTAACCTGAAGATGCAGAATGCGTTCCTCGACTTTTTGCTGTAATCCGCTATAGGGCTGTATAAGAAAATGTATAATACTTCCGCTTGAAGTGACAAAACCTATCCTCTTGAGAGTATAGGATTGTCTTAAAACAGTCTCCACAATTGGTAGTGATCTATGCAAATAAATCACTCCACCAATTGGGTTATTATTGCTGGGGTTTTCCAGAACCGCAAAATTGCGTAAATACAAGCTTTCAGATACTATTCTCAGATTTTGTCCAGGAACTTCTAGACGAATGTTAATTCTATGAAATAAATCGCAAAGTGTGGAGGACAAATCTGAAAGTAGTGTTTTTCCATGAATATTCTCTATTGAATGTCTTTCTGTACACTTTGTAAAGTGGTCTTTCCATTTTTTTAGCTTTTCGAGAACATACTCAAGTTTCAGGTTCTGAGGAACTCTTTCAATTCCAGGACTTGTTTTATTACACAAATAAACATTGAAATCACTCTTAAATTCTTTCCAGTACTGATTGATTATGCTCCTTGACCTTTCAAACAACTTATTATTAGTATTTGAAGGCTTACTTAACAATTGTTCATATCTTCTAATAATATTGCATTCCAAGAAGTTGACGCCTACACCAGGGAACATATCCGATACTTTTACATTATTACCTTCAGACTCTCCATTTGCATTCTCGTCTTCAATACCTTCAGGTATAATTTCAATTGTCATTTGAAACAATGTTCGTATCGCACACAAGAGTTCATCTAATGGGTCAGGTTTGCAATGTAAAACAACTTCTTCAATCCAATGTTCAAGCGCAAGAGCCAATGCCCCATGTCTGACTCTACATGTATTCATTAGTGCCTCAATCCTTTGCCAACCAATTGAGATAAAACTTGGATAAACTCCAGACGAAGGCGGCGGAGATGAACCTTGATTTATATTCTCATTTCCAGAACCGGAAGAAAAATGCCAGTATACATGAGCCATCTCTCTCTTCTCAAGGTAGTTACACCTAATATTGAAATAAACACTTTGAGGAAACATCAAAATAATCTTATTTAGAATGTGTAAAAGTGCGTTCCCTTCTATCCTATCTAGACCTGCAATCAATTGTGGGATCCAAGGAAGCCAAACTGCACAGGGCAAATTATCCGAATATTTCTTAAATGCCAATGAAAGATATTTACCATCTGGAGAATCATGAGGTAATAGCCAAAGTACCCTTGACAACAGGATTGAATATTTATCGGGTCTTAAATAAATTCCCATGAGATAAGAAATAACAGCATTGACAGCATAGCTCATATTTTGATGAATATATAATAACCTATCTGTATATTGGGCCCAAGTGATCCAGCCTCTTGCAAAAAGAGGATAAACTTTAAGAGATGAGAGCAGATCCATATTAATGCGAACTATTGAGGCGCTGCTGTTTGAACTCGACGCATTATTTATATAAGCCAATCCATGTTCTGTACCTAAGATATTTCCCCCACTTGGCATGCGTTCACCATCGATATAAAATGTAGGGTATAATTTGTTAGCAATGATCCCTTTTAATCTCAAAAACTCTGCTCTATACTCATCAAAATAGGGCTCAGGACATTTTTGGAAATCAGTAATATTAAGTATATTCAATCCTGTTCTTAATTGAGTAATATCAGACAAGCAAAGCTTAACCTTTTCAAGTGTTGCAAGAAATGTCTCTGCTCTGTATGCATCTCCACCAGAAACTTGCAGATGATTTTGCAATCTTTGTAATAGTGCAACAGAAACTTCTGGTAATCTATGCGACTTCCTTGCAATAGACGCAAATTTAATCATAGTCCAGGGCATATCTTGTAAATAACTGGGCCAAAGCGATTTGGCTTGAGGTGTCAAATGATCAGATCTACTTATTAGGTTCATAATAATTGAAAACACAAAATTTCTCCAAACAAAGAGATCGTTCCATAAGATCATGCTATCCCATTTATTTGGTAATCTGTCCCTCCAAACATTCAACATCCTAGCCTCGAAATATCCTGGCGAAGAACTATTCGCACCAATTTGAGCATTTGAGTGAGAACCATTATTTATATGAGAATTTTGGATTCCAGTCCCGTTTATTTGTGAATTATGTATTAGGCTATGCGCAGAATTTGAATTCTGATAAATATGAAAATTAGAGCCAACTGAAAAATTGTGTATGTTTGAACTCATTATTTGGTTAATACTATTAGGCCCATCAGGATATAATTTTCTCTCAATATCGGAAGACAGTCTAAAGCCCTCCTGTAACTCGATGTATTGCTGAAAGTTCAATAGAAGTGGAATATGACATGTAGTTACTATACTTGGAAGCATTGCCCAAAAGTTCAGAACGGTTCTATAACCTATTGAACAATGACGCTCAAATTCTGCAAGTTTTGACCTTGAAGAGCTTTGATGCACAATATTTTGAGGCAATTGCTGAAAATAAGCGTTACCACTTATATTTAAACCGTTATTTGCGTTACTTATTCGATTTTGAGTAGCCTGGATCATGTTTGAGTTTATAATTGGATCCTGAGTAGCCTGATTCTGCATGTTCCAACCTCCATTGTTATTTCCAAGGAGAAGGTCATATAAGGAGTGGTAAGCTTGACACAATTTTGTCACAGGGTTATGAAGAATATATTTATTTACGAGCTTCTCTACAAGGGTCCAGTCCTGTAATTTTGATGAACATTCGAGCTGTAGTTGGGGATTCCTACGTTCTTTAGCAAACTCATTAAGTGTATTCCATTGATTTAAATGCTTAGCGCAGGCAACCCAACTATCTATCCAAATCATCGATTCACTATTTAATGAAATGGGTTCATTGCTCTCAAATATTTTGAACCAACTCTGTATGCTTCCTTTACAAGTCCCTTCACCCTTTCCAAGTAAGTTATTTGAAGAGTTGAATAGAGTATCCAGATTGCTATAGAAAATCTCCTGTGCTTTACTCCACTCTGCCTGTTGCATCAGTGCTAACCCCGCATGAGTTTCAACACAATTAGAAAACGATCTTCTAATGCCAATTACAATATCGTCTTCTTGTAAGTCTCCATATATTTGGGCTAGTATCATCCAGGAGTCATCGGAACTGCTTTCATTTACGTAATGGTGCGTTTTATAAAAGGCTTTATTTTCGATTAAAGACGCGTCATTTTTACTAATGATCAAATTATTTTGTGTGTTCATTTGGTTTCTCAAGTAGTTTGCGGCGATATGCCAACACCTTAGTTTAGTAGAAAGATGAAGGAGTAAACTGGAAGGTAAAATTGGAGGACTCTCACATGCCAAAAGTGAGTCTAATATAACATGTGGTACTGTCCATTCAGATGGCATAGCTGAACTAATACGGTGGTGCCTTTCTTTTGAAAGTAGATCGATAATATAATTGGCAAGTTCTTTTCTTTGATTTTCACTCAAATGGCCCCAAATCCAAGAGAAAATGGTTTTCCAAAGTTTAATAGAAAGCGTCTCACTTGTACTTGAAAAAAACAACAATGAATTAACCGCTAAATCAGAACATGACTTTAGAGTTTCTAATGAATTGTTTAAAACAATAGTCTCATTTTGATCTTCTAACATCACAGCTTCAATCCTCTCTTTGTTAATTGGCTTCGGTGAATCGGAAGCATCGCAATTCTCATTATTAAATATTCCAATGAAAGAGACACAACTACTCGTGCTAACACTATCCTCATCTGGCGAACTCTTTAAGTGCAAATCCTGGAGCTCCCACCATTCAAGTTCTCTTTCCATTAGTCCGGGCGAACTAGAATCATTAACTAAGCCAATACAGCCGGCTTTAGTAAAGATTTGTTGCTCGACTGAAGGTAAAATTGGTGGGAAGCCTCTTATTTTATTGTTTATGATACAGCTATTACCTCTTAGGTTCAATACCGGTAATAACAATTCCAAGAATTGAGTAATATAAAATCTCTCGGCTAATATATCAAAATTTGAAGTAGTAAATAAATACCGAAGCCTTCCCATAATATCAAGTGGAATTTTTTTATTGAACCAGTTTAGAAAGCGTTCTTTAATCATCGGATGGGGTGAAGCCAGCCCTAAAATTGCGCACTTCTCAAGTTGAGAAATATTATTAATAAGTAAATATGGCTCATCTTGCTCAGAGTTACCGAAAGATTGTTCGCTCTTCAAAGATATCTTCTCATTTTCCACGAGACCAATTATTTCCGTTTCATGATTGTTAAGTATTTCTTCTAAAAATGAATGATAAACTAAATGAATCTCAAATTTACGATTTCTATCACAAACCAGTGACCAACTAGTTAGAAGCGTAGTTATAAACTCATATTTCAACAACTTAAAGGCCCTCTTCTCAATGGTGTCATGTTCAGGTTCTTTTCTTGTATAATACTCGACAATCTGATCTAAATTTAAAATTCTAAAATTTCTCTTACTATTGGAGAAGGGCAAATTACTCGTAGTTTCTGATTTTGTAACTAAATTCATATTATCATCCGCAACTTCAATTCCGAAACGATCAGATAGATAGATATTCATGAAAAATTCTCTATTAAATATCCAACGGCCAATTGTATTTATAATTAAATGAATAATTCCTCCTTGGAATGAAATCAATCCGTAGTCGCGAAGCAGTAATATCAAACTTCGTCTAAGACGATTATTTTCAATTGTTTTCATTGTGATAAATGGCGAAATCATCATGATTTGAAATAACTCTGCACAGTTTGTTAAAATCGAAGGATTAGAGTTACTGGAACCTTGCAAAACAGGACTTCCAGAGTTCAATGATGGATTTGTTCCAGATCTGGGTCCAGAAAATATCAGATTTCTCGAATTATTTGGTAAATTTGCTTTTCCAGCAAAAACATTGAGCTGTATATGATTTGGATTTTGCGAATTAAAGTTCGTGAAGAAAGAGAGGTTCTTATCCAAGACATAAATTATCAGTGGTGATAAGTACTTTAGAATCAATAATCCTATATCTTGAACTTCCATTGCACTCTCATATGATTCAGGTAAATCTACAATTGTACCTACCATTAGAAAAGAAGAAATTAGCTTGGTTGAAGTATATAGCGAGACTCCTCTATTCAAATTGTTAATGTTGCGCTCATTTTGAACACTAGAATTTATGTTATTGGGTTCATTGGGATAGTTCGTTTTCAATATCTGAGAAGTAATATCGGGAATTATTGAGAGTTCCTGACTAACCAAAGACCATATTCCAGAAACTGTAATATCAATTAACCTAATATAGAATAAGTCAACTTTATTTTCTGTTGAATATTGCTTTGAAAGAGGAGTTCTGAAGTAATTGATATATGAAAAATCCATTTCTTTGAATTGGCCAATATTTTGTATGTTCACATCGTTAATAATCGAAGAAATCGATTGTATCTTTCCGTTTATTAGTTCTCGTAATTGCTTCGATGGTATACCTATGATTTGGAGAATCTTTGATACTAATATAAACAAAGAGTCAGTAATAACTTTTTCTCCGGAAACAAAGGCCGATTCGAGAATTCGCAATATTGAGTCCAATTGCATTTTAACCACATCATCAAATTGATAAGAACAGCAAACTTGAAGTCCTGCAATCAATGTTAATTGAGATGCAACAAAGCCACCAGAAGATACAAATTGTGATTGGTTACAAATTCCTTGAAGACTCAAGGGATTTTGATTAGCAATTGAGATCCTGGATGAATTATTCGAATTATTATAAAATGAAGAATTAAAGCCAATGTCCAGCCAACTAAGTTGCACTTTGCCATTTGGATCTTTTATTAGAATCCTTGAGATTTGCTTAAAGGATTTAATAACAAACTTATGATCACTGCTAGACACTAATAGCGCAAGTCTAAACCAGAGTGTCAATAACAGTTCAATAAATGATAATGATTTACCTTCTTCAGATATTAATGAATAAAGCTGTGGGACTGAAGACATATCAATAATTATGTGAGAAATATCTCTAAATTCTACTTCATTACAAAAAGAGTTTAATTTTTCATTGTTATTTTGCGTAGATACTCTCCTCCTTTTGACTATTTCGTTTGGTTCATTTACATTGAATTCCAATGAGAAATTAGAAGATGCTGTGTTTTTAAGACCGCAAACCCAATCAGTTAAGACAAAAAGTAAATCAAAAATATTTCTTTTCATTTCGGGGAGAAAGGGGACATTTACGATATTATTTGAAGTAATTGAGTTTCCCAGATTATTTGTTGCGTTTGAGTTGTTTTGAGATGGACAGGTTGCGGCTATTGTTTGAGAGAGAGCGTTATTTTGATTGAGAGAATTATAACCCCATAAAAGTTTTGTTATTGTCGAAATCACTGGAGGAAGAATATAGATATATTCATAGATAAAGATATTTGGGTGAACCGTTATAATACTCCAGTGGAATAATTGTTGTTGCAATGGCAAATTGTAACTATCCTGAATTAGAATAGCAACCATAAGCCTTAACCAATTCGAAAATAGCGCTTCTGGAGTTTTATCTTTAACAGATAGTTTAGGTGGAGAAGGAACAAGAGAAAACGCCCCATTGTAATTCAACGTTGAATCATCTATATTATGGTCGTAAGTAATTGGTTTTAGTGAATAAAGTAGTGGAATAAATAATTTCAAAGCCATTCTGACAGTAAGCCTCACTTCAGAAATCCCATATAATCTCGTTAATGCAATTAGCATAGAAAATAATATCTTTTCGGGAAATGGATACTTCCTCACAAAATAACACATAGTGATATAACCCCATGATCTAAGTAAGGATGACTCAGTCTTTAAAATGCTCCATACTTCTTTTATTATTCTCTTTCTGTTGCCGTTCAATACGTCCTCACAGCATCTATTCTTCACAATCAGAATCAAGAGTTTAAGAATTTCTATTTTTAGTGGGTCATCAGTTGCAGAGAGTCCATAAGTGCTGTATAAAGGAATACGATTTCTCTCCAAACTGGGAAGGATTATCCTAACAATAATCCCCTCACAAACGTTATCATTCAACCATGTTTCATCCTTTGCGGGACCGTTGTATGCGCAAGAATCAGCTCTATTAAACTCGTATTCAAGCAAAGGAATTAATATAAGTTGTATGCATGCCAATTGTGTCCCAGGTAGAATTGAGGAGGTATCGATATTGGGATTACTCGGGTAGTATCTCTGAATGAGTTGATTAAAAAGTAGTCGTTTCTCCTGATTTGTGAGTGTCTTTGGGACTGTGCAGATGAGAAAATCGCGGAAAGCACCGTTGTCCAACGTAGAGCTTGTACCAAAAAGTGTTGCTATAGTTAATATCACATCAATTCTTCTCCTTTTCAAGTGCTCTTTTACATCTTGTCCATGAATGGTTGTTGAGAGCAAAGAAATAATCAATTCTTTAGAAGGATAGATTGTTGGCTGAGTATTAGCCGTGATATTGTTAATTGGTCCCATAGGTACGTGAGAATTGTTCGAATTACTCGAATTAATACCAATATTAGAGTTTGCATTATGTGTATTCGATCTGTTTTGTTGCATATTAAAGGAGTAGTTGTTAGAGAAACCTTGATCATCACTTACACTTTGCCTTTGAAAAGATGACTGTGAAAAGTTACCGATCGAAGAGTTTGTAGGAATGTTTATGGGAGCAAATAGAGCATTTTTCATTGAATATTGCACGGAAATAATGTCCTGGACCATTTCGTCCCCTATTCTATTCCCTAATATTTCTGTATCTTCTTTAACAGGAGCGTTTCCTAAAATATTAGTTGCAGTATAAAACCCGATCAACATCTTGTAGAGCATCAAACATTCGTTAGAATGAAAAAAGCTCCATGGGTGTTGCCAAGTAACAGTTCCTTGATAAGAGAGTGATAGCTCAAATTTATTATCAAAATTTCCATGTGTGGAGATTCCTCCAGTTTTTGTGAATACAATGAGTCTGTTAAAAATAGTATTATACAGTGTAAGTAATGTGTCAATTATCGTCGATACAGGCCTATTACTCGATGTATAATATTCCAAAAAATCAATAACTAGAAGGCTTGGCCATTCCTCGCAAAGGCTACTAAGTACTCTTATCCCATTCCATGCACCGCAATATGACTCTGTAAATGCAGGAGATACTGGAATGATGTGTGGAACCTTAATGGAGTTGTGCGCAGAAATTACATTGGTATTGTTTAAATTTAAATGAATAGGGTTTCCCTTTATTTGATTGTAATTTTGAATAATTGGGTCGCGTCTACTTTCTATGTTATCGGTCTCTTCAAGTACCCTATTAACAGTGGCCTCAATAAATTGAGTTCTGAGCTGATAAAGCTTAACACGAATGACGGAGCATGAGTTCATTCTTATCAAATCAATTAAGAAATTAGCATATTTATCAGATGCCAACTGCTGAATAAGAAACAATACGACATTGTGTGGAGAGTGTGTTGCAAAAAGTGCCAAAGGGAGACGAAACGGTGAAGAAATTACCATTGAGGTAGTATAGGACGTAATAAATGATGAAATCGACGTCTGAATGTTACTAGCTCTGTCTATTCCGGGAAATGTACGTGTTCCCAGTATTGTTCCAACTACTTTAGAAGTAAATTCATCGGACCCTTGAGGTAATAAGTGAAATGCGCAAACCATTGCTATTGCCATTTGCAAATCCTCTTCGTACCTATTATAAGTTTCCATCTGGGTATTTGCCAGTCCTGAAGATTGATTTGGAGTCTGCCTAATATTTGAACCTAGTTGATTGTTCGAATTTAATATATCTCTTTGTTGATAATCATTTGGCCAGCACAATCTCTGAAGATGTTGCAATAATTTTTCACCCAAAGTAACATTGAAACAAAAACACAGAAGCTCTAATAAACGTGCCAAACCTTGAAGTACATGGACATTTAGTCTCGTTGCAGATGCTAAGTGAACAAGTACAGGTCTCAAACATTGTCTCAGTTGGTCTTCTGGTAATAGCTCATACTGACTGATATTTGTAGTATTTCTAGTCGTACTTGGAACGTTCAACAAACCATTTAATTCTTCATTCTCAGAAGCATTTAATGAAAATCTCTCTAATTTAACAATTACTTTGAGGGCGTGATGAGCAGCTTTACAAATTTCCAAATCTTTTCTGGTAACACAACGGAAAAGGACACCAATAATTTTCCATCTAAGTTCGTCTTGGGAACTTTTAATTTGGTTTAAACCCACTTGGTTGTTGATTTGATATTGCTGATTGATATTTGTTTGATGTGGATAAATTGGATGAGAATAATGGTGTTTTGCCTGATTGAGATTTTGGAGATTCTGATGATTTATATGAGGGTTCATTTGTGTTTGGTGAGTTATATTCAAGTTTTGAATATTTGGAATAGATTGTTGTGATTGAATGTTTTGATGAATATGTAGATTTGTTTGTTGAGAGTTATATTGAATATGGTTGTTCGGTTGAAAATGAGAGTTTTGGTACACTTGAGCTGAGTTGTGGCAGGCCATTGATGGAGAGATCATGGGAGAAATATTTGTTGAAATTGGAACAGAAATGGGATAATGAATCCTATTCCTCAGGAACTCTGACCAGTTAGGGTGGAGTAAAATCAACTTTAAAAATCTAATTGCGTAAACTTGTACCTTAATTCTATTATCCTTAAACTCCGGGTTCTTATTTTGATTCATCAGACTGACTTGTGCGGGTACTTGGTGAAACCCATTACACGCAACTTTTTGTTGGTTATCACTCATTTCTAAATCTATTTCATCCCTAATTACCACAAAAATATCTTCTGCAAATCTTCTAATGATTGCTGAAGGGATTCCCATAGGAGCTGGTCTAAGAGAAGCAATAAAGCAAAGAGTGTCTAGAAAAGCAAGTTGGTATGGAGTACTGCATGTAGAGATTAGTTTTGTTTGAAGCCTAGTCAGAAGCTGTTGCAGCAACGTGTTTTGAGATACAGAGTGTTGATTACCATTATAATCATTTGTAGTTTGATGGCTAAAATTGATATTAAGTAGTGTTGCAACAGAAACCCCCATTATCGTCGATATTGTAATGAGACATTTTTGTGCCATCCTTCTACATGCAGATTTCAGGGACAATATGTTCGTGGATATAGAGTTCATGCAGAAATAGTTAATGTGTTTGCGTAACATAGTGAGAGTATCTTCTGATGGTATATTATCTGCAAGTAAAGCCATTATATTGTCCCGTAAGTGAACGCCCGAATACCATTTATCTCTAGAATCCGTGAGGATCATTTCCATGTATATGCGATGCGCATCGTTCCACCATAATTCCGGGAACTTTTTCTTCAGTTCACAAGTATTTTTCATTACAGTTAATAGGTCCTCCCAATTCCTGTGACTTATATTTATTGACTCACCTGATAACAAAAAAAATTTATCTTGTGTTACAGTGATCCCAAGCCTAGAGGCTGGTAACCTTAGAATTGGTTTATTGTACTCAGTATTTCCAAACAGTGCAACGGGCTTTATTCCGGTAAATACAGAATAAAGCAGTGCATCATGTGCATCTTCGGAGCATCTCTCACCGAAGATAGTGCTATCAGTTCCAGAATCCTTCGAAATAAAAAAAAGTGCATCCGAAAGTTTTTGGAAATAAGTTTGACACCAAACTGGCGGGATATGATTAAGTAGTTCAACAATTAGCATCGTAGCAGCAACTTTTTTACTCCAGGAAACGTTATAACAGAGGTTAATAATATTAGATTCAAGCAAACTTGGCAATTGTGCAGTTTTTAGCGCTCTATTGTAATACACAATAGGAAACCTTTCTATCAGCTTGCAGTAAATAATTACCATATTTTTTATTGCCTCAAGTGCGATATAACTAGGGTTTTCAAATTTTAAATTGTTTCGTGGAATACTAGATTGAATGTCAATAATGTCAAAAAATGCAGTTAGTATTGGCGCAACCGGATCAGTACTAATATTGGACCAGTATATACTTAAATTACAATATTCGGGAATAAATGACCTGCACGCAGAGTATATTGCCAAATAATTGGTTAAACCTTTGCAATATTTACCTACGGTATCGGAAATTTCCTCTATTATTGAATATGCAAAAATAAGTGATTTGGCAAAGAGCTCAAGATTTTTAAAATATGATTGTGGTATTCTCCGAATATTACTTTCTGTCATGTAATCAATTGAAAATGG
Organism: Cryptosporidium felis; assembly: GCA_014529505.1. NCBI lineage: Eukaryota > Apicomplexa > Conoidasida > Eucoccidiorida > Cryptosporidiidae > Cryptosporidium > Cryptosporidium felis. The sequence continues at coordinate 138,872 of JABXOJ010000022.1, forward strand.
GGTAGACTCATCTGGATTTTCAATCTTTTCTGTATGTTTATCCAAGTACTCTGTTAGAAAAATAAAGTATGACCTAATAGAATCGATTGTCCCAATATTGCTCCAAAAAGCTGATAAATAGAACAAAAGTAGATTTTTAATGTGCAAATTAATAGTCTTCACTAACTGGTCCGAATAGTTTGGTGTATTGTTTGTATACACCGAAATCAAATATTGAAAAATATCCCTTAGTGTGTCGTCAAAGTCAAAGAAGATTATTGCACTGTTATTATTAATTGGATTTACTCGAAGTAATATTGGAATATGTATGTTGGGAGACTCGTTTACTTCAAGAATTGCAGAGTCTTTCAGAAACCATCTATTTTTGCCACCAAGTTTACCAAATATCCTCCCAACCAAAGTGGCATGTTGAAATGCGATAGACTGAAGAGTTTGAAATGATAGGTTGTTGTTTTTCTGGTATCTTTGGAAGTTGTTGAAAAACATTTGAGATATTGGGAGAGGTATTGGGGGAGAGGGTCTCAATAATTTACAAAGTGTAATGAGAATAGACGGTCTTGTTTGAAATCTGTGAGGTTGGTAGAGGGAATTTGTTATAATTGGATATAAAAAGTCATGGTGAAGATTATCAATCCAGAGATCCAAACTCCTAAGAGCTAATAGAATAAGTTCCGGGTCCCCACTTTCCAAGGCATTGAGCATTGGATCTATTAGTTGCCCCATATACGGTAATAATGACTTCAGTCTTGCAGGCACTGTTAGTGAGATCTCAAGCCAGATTTCACGGAATGGAGAGTTCGTTTCCTTTTGCATCTTAATTGTTGTCTCCAAGAACCAAGGAAGAATTACTAAGAATTCTTTATAAATACCGGATGCTTTTCCACCAGGAGTAATACTTCTGAATAAGGATCTTAGAATTGATAAGAAAAAAATATTGTTTTTGTACTTTGAAGCCATAGAAGTACAAGTAGTGCACAATTCTACTACACGTGGTATAAGAATGGTCTCGTGATGAGGATTCTGACCAATGAATCTAAATAATTGTTTAAGTAATCTAGTAGTTACGAGCCCTGAAGCAATTCCAGTAGATTTTGCAACTTTCTTTTTCTTTATTGCACTTTCGTAAATGAATGTGTCTGGAACGGGGAGGTCCGAGATATTACTTTGTATTTGAAGCAGTGATATATTTATACTTTGAGTCAAAATATCGAAAGGGAAGGGATGCTCATTTGAATTTCCGTGAGGGGCAGCAGTAGGTGCAAATTGAATCAAATTGTTTGGATCATCCCTTGGATCAATAATAATGGGAATTGGTTCGGGGAAAGACATTAGAGGTCCAAAGTGAGATATTCTTCCACGAGAATACGGAATTTTTGAATGGTAGTCGACATTGTCAATATGCGGATCAACCGCAATTCTTGAAAGTGCAAGTTTATAGTACTCTGTTGGGTACACCGAAAAAGAGAAAGGTATAGACGACATATTCATACTATTTGCCTGTGAAATAACCGTTGAAATATCTGATTGATCAGGTTCATATATTGCTTTGTTTTTTATTGAATTAACAACAATTTGAAAAATAGAAGAACTCTTCCGCAAATCAGTAAATTCAGAAGCTGGTTCGGTTGCCAATGATTCCAATTTGAACATTAAATGTGGAAGTATTGACTCATAAAATATTTTTGCTATATTGTTTTGAACTCCCCAATAGTGGAAAATTAAGGCAATTTGTGGACTCATAGTAGTTGACCACTCGAATAAAATGGAGAACGTAGCTTGTATTATGTCTCCGAATGATTGAGGGTGAATATAGCACATAATTGAAGCCAATAGTTCTAATAGTTCCTTTTCTTCCGGCATTATTGAAAGGGGTGAGTTATGTTGGATTTTTGTTGTGGTGGGATGTCCATTAATTGAATTCCCCGGTGAATTTGTACTACTCTGATTACTCTGAGCTATAAAACTGTTGGAAACAACAAGAGAGCTTGTAGGAATAATTTTACATCCTTCACCACCCTCTTTAACTTGAAACGAATTCGATGAGACCATAATATATTGAAAACATTGACAATATTCTACACTACAGATTATTCCTTCAATAAGTATATTCTGAATTAATTTGCTTTCCGTTTCATTTAAAATAACTCCAGTTAAAACCCTTCTCAAATCATATCTTGAACTGTCAATATTCGCATTATTGTTAATATGAACATTAATTCCGGAGGCGTTGTTATTTACTGTATTCTTGTTACTGATATTGCCACAAATATTGGAACTCCTATTGATAGTTGTAATATGAAATATAGTTTGTCTTGCACCAATTATAGTAGCGCGTATAATTGGCCTTAATTCTCTCAAGACGTCCAAAGTTAGAGGTTTAGTTTGTTGATCTTGATTAGAACCAATATCGAAACCATTATTCAAGGAACTAAAACCCAAAATCGACATTTCGCAATGACCGAGCTGAGTATTCGAGTACGAAAAAGAGTTCTCAAGCCAACCATCAACATTCAAAATTTCATTAAATTCATCGAGAAAATTACATAATGTCGGTTTTAAAGTTCCTATCGTAAAATTATCGTTGATTAAATCTGGTATTTCTGGTAATTCCTTATTTAAAGAAACAATAACCAGATTATAAATTTGGCGTCTGAGTTGGTGAATTTTCAGAGAGAAAACCCACAATATATTGACCAAGACATCCCTAATAATAATACTTCTGTGATTACTAATACTGGGAATGAAGCCCTCTCTCTTTAAAATATCGGGTAAAAATGCAGCTGATCGAATACAATAATGTTGTGCGGGTAAAGGAAGTGCAGTATCGAGAATATTTCTCGTCAATGAGTGTAAGCATTTCATAATCGAATCAAAAATGCTGTCATGATTAAGACCATTGCAAAAGGAGTTAAATCTGTATTCGGTTCTTAAATATACCATTATTTCATGTATTATTGCGGAAGAGAGCACCTTAACTGTTTCATATCCCGTTCTTCCGTGCCCCACCAAGACTGTTTCATCCAGTAAAAAATCTATTCTTTCATAAAACCCTTGTCTAAATTCTGTATTCAGAATACTTCTTAAACAAACAAGAATTTCACGGCGTTGATGTAAACAATATGGCGGACAAAACTTTAACACTTCAATAAACCCTTGAACGAATCCTGATAGGGTCTGTCTAAGAGTCTCAGAAATATGTTCATCGTTATTAAATCCTCTAAAGAAGTGGACGAACCAGAGAATAATTTTGCTGCATGAGACCATATAATCTTGCACCAAAGACTTATAGGAATTTGAACGTAAAATGTCTGGAATTTGGTCTAAGGATATTTGAAACTGGTTAATTGAGTAGTGTTGTGGTACAGATGATGATCCAGTTAGTTTTGGGTGAAAATCTTTGGGAAATAAACTCGCTATATTTAAACATGAGACCAAGTTAGGCGCAAAAATAGCGAAATAACGTTCAATGAAGTGGGGATATAACTGAAAAATATGTAATAGAGCCAAAGGTAATTCTATTAGAATTCTTAATGATCTATGGCACGGAAGAATTATATTTGCGGTAGAACCTGTAGTATGTACATTTGAAGCAGCTGGGTTACGATTAACAGTTGATCTAACTTGATTTGTTATTTCCGCGAATTCAGAAAATGAAGACGAAAAGCCACCACGAAAGAATAACTGATCAGGATCATCATTTAAATAATTCGCTCTTTCAGATTTACTAGTTGAATTTCCACTTTGAATATAAATTTCTTGCCCCTCTGAAAAACTGTTATTTCTGTTTGATATTACTTCCTGTATTAACTGTGGAATAGAATGTTGAACATCATTACAAAGTCTCGATGCAAAACCAAGGAAAGATTCCACAACACCTTCTAACTTTTCCGTGTAATTCTTGTGTAAAAATACCAGATTTCTAATGGCAATAACACCAATATCATCAGTGTCCCTATCTAATATATGCAGGCACAATTGTGCAATATCTGTACTGTAATCTGAAATGATCTCATTCTGTGGTAATAGAGATATAATCTCCATACAAATTATACTTGATTTCGTGAAGTCATTTTTTCCTGTTGAATCCCGTAGTAGCAATATTGTTCTGATATTGTCGAAGCATTCGCACAAAAACAACGAGTAAATTTGCTTATCACTTGTATACAGTTCAATATTATCTCTAATGTCAGTAAGAAACTCTAACTCATCGTTGAAATTATGTTGGCCAAATGCTTTTAGCCTTGCACCTATTTCTTTAATATCCATTTTTTGTTGACCGTGCCATGAATAATAATCTTAGAAATATACGGATGCTAGAAAAATTGGTATTTAATACCTATTGAACTGATTGAATAAATAGATAGCAGCAGTTATTTTACAATATTAAACTTATGAGTTATAATTTGTTTTATTCTTTGAAAAATATAAACACGATATTTATTCCCACGAATGACGGTCATTATTACCCGCATTTATACGCGTGATCTCGGTACTGAACCCTTTACGTCTACAAATTGTCGATTCAGAACCGAAAAAACAATTGAACGTAAAACAATAATTAATGATAAGAAATCAATGAATTTAACAGTTGTTTCTTAACTTGTAGATAGAGGAAATATGTAGTTATTATCTAGGAGAAAAGCTATTGGGAATTGCGAAAATGGGATTTACTTCAACAAAAAGTTCGGAATTAATCAAGGAAAGCGCTGCAATTCCAAAAAATGTATGAAAAACATCCGGTAAATTACCTGGTCTGTCGGAAAATCCGCCCTTTGTTTCATCTTGAGAACAATATATGTATTCTTCTAACATGTCCCTATCTACGTACTTTGTTTTATTTAGATGAAAAAGTAGAGAGAAAATCCACCAAGAGTAACAAACGTCAGGAGCCTTTTCTGGTCGGCCGTTAAATCCCCCACAAAAAAGTTGTCTTTCACTTAACCAAATGGCGAGCTTGTCAACGTTTACTAAATCCAGTGAATTTAACATGGCGAGTGACGCAACACAACAATAAGTATATGCTGCGTGCGACTCAGAACTTGGATTTCCACCAAATGCCCCATCAAAATTGTAACACCTTAATAAATATGAACGGCTTTTATTAGCATCGATTGTTTCCAATTTATTCATAATTGTTAAACATGACAAGGCACAATAAACAAATCTACAGTCAGTTTCCGAATTACAGTCACTGTTGAATGAGCCGTCACTATTTTGAAGCGAGGATATCCACTTTGATATTTTGTCTGTATCAGCCTTATCTAGTTTATTAATCAATAACAAAATTAGCACTGCGTAATGTGTTGATACAATATTGGGATCCAGACCTATATTTTGAGAATACCCTATCATCTCTTTATTGACAAAAACTTTACATCCCTCAATAAATTCAAAAATGCATTCCTCTAATTTCCTTATTTTATTTTTTTCGTGACTTTTTAAGTGGTTGTACATCAATTTGATACTTCCAAGACCCCAAAACAATCCGGACATTCTAATTGGTTCGCTAAAAAGCCCACCAATGGCGTTTCCATCCGAATTCAAAGATAATAAGTATTCGTAATGTTTTTCAATATTTAAATTTTTCTCTGAACGGCTCAACATATTTATTATATTAATTAACGTGGGGGTATCTATTCTAAATTCAATAAACCGGGAATATTACGCCCAATAAAGTGCCCAGTCATGAAGGGTATCAACAACTGCTGGAAAAAGAGCATTGGATGATGTCATTATAATTTCTCTTAGATAGTTTTCTGCTTCCTTTTCAGTTAAGTCTAATCTGAATTTTTCTTTAATTTTTTCTAAAATAACCGTATAATTACTTTCTGATCTTGCGTTTAGATCCTTGATGCCACTATCCACCATCAATAATATCAAGTTGAATATCAGCCACGATCTCCTACGGATGTATCTGTAGCACTCGCAGCATTTATCGACAAATCTCCTGAATCCGGATGAATTTAAACCCCCCATTGCTTCTATCATTTCTGAACAAATCTTCATCGGTGGTGGAAAAGGTTTTGGGTCCTCACCGAAAATATATCCAAAATCTACATGCAAAAAGTGTCCCGTTTTCCCTATTAATAGGTTATCAAGATGTCTATCACCCACACCCAAAATGAATGTTATTACACTATATGCAGCACAACTTGAAATGAATGAGTCAATGACTTTACGAGGAATTTTATTTAAAGTTGTATCATATGCTGTAGCCCAATAATTTAGTATACAATTTTTTCCAAACTTCTTCCTAATTGAACCAATAGACGAAAAATTTTCAAGGAACTCAATTAAACCATCATTTCGAGAAAAAGGAGTTATCCTATACAAAGTGACCGAATCTTGAATATTCCATTCCTTAAGTATTTTGTATGAAACCTCAAAAAGTTGAATAACCAATCTGTCCTGTCTGAGATCATCTCCAACTTTATACATAAATTTTGACTCAACTACACGATATATGGATTCTGATGAATTTGACTTTTCCAGATTTATCCGTAAATTATTTTTTTCCGAATCATCTAAATTCTTATTCATCACCGCCATTCTACAAGAGAGGATGATCGGGCACAAGGATGATTTAACAATAAAGCACTCGTTTGGCACAACTCCTATCAAGCCAGCATTGATATCAATGGGAAGTACTAGAGGATCGCTTAAATTAATGATATTTAATATTGGTAACTCTATTCCTTTGTTTTGATTTGCAATACTATTCTCATATTCTTCATTCCAAGTTATCCTTGAAGAGAGTATATTTCTTTTCCTACAATTTGACAAGAATTCACATTCTATTTCCAGTAAGAATTTTAGTGAATCTAAAAGTTTGATTATTATTCGATCAATTCCAATGGAATATGAATTTACTTTTATGGAGGAACCTGAAAGTTTTCCCGTTTCAAGGTCTGCTAGTATAGTATGGAACTTCTGAATTTTCTTCTCCGCTCTTTCTCTTCTAGATTCCTCTATTGAAATACGGTGAATCCACAATAGAGTAGCTCTGAACTGTATTTGGCAGAGTAATAAATTAATCACTTCCAAATTAAAATGATATCTACAACAATGTAAATTCTGCATGCGGGGTTCAAACTCTGCATTTTTTACCACAGTTAGTTCGTTAATTACTTCATATATTGCTTGTTCAAACACCTCTGGTGACCCTTGATTTTGAACTTCTGAAATCAAAAGCCAAATTAACTCTATACAAAGCTCGAGGCTATGCGCTACCTTTTTCTTCAGAAACTCAATTAAATGAGTTTTTGTCTCATATCTTAGGGCCTGAACAAGTTGAGGTAAAATAAGAAATAATTCTTCTTTAGTGCAAAATTCTAAATTTTCAATCGCAAAAATACGAATATTCAAAAAATCTTTATATTCCCTAGAAAGAAGATTGATTGAATCTTCAAGGTGCAAGATACTACCTTTTCCTTCAGCAATAGATAAACGCAGAGATCTCTTAAGAAACTCGATTAAGTACTCAATTTCGGAAGTTACCGATTTATCAGTCATGTCAACAAAATGTAATAGCAACGGAATACCAGACTTTACTTTTGCAAGGTGGAATCTATGTTTCCAAATAAAATCCACATTGCTTTTAAGTGAATTTTTGTCATCGAACTTTGTAATATAAACGAGATAAAGTTGATGAATAGTTGACTCTATCTGTAACCTCTCTCTGTTACTTAGAATCCCCTCGATGGATATACTATTCGTCGTCAACTTAAATGGCGTATCTTCTAACAAACCAATTTTTCTAGATAAAGAAATTTGATTATATCTTTGAATTGACTCTTGAATTTTCAAATTCATCAATCCACTTGGGATATTTGAGGTAGACTTGGTGTTAAATAAGTTAGACTCATCTTTGAGTTGTTTCTCGTAATTATCTGACAGATTAAATGAGCGAATGCCTTCTCCATAATTTGAAAATATATGTAAATAACCGAGTAATATATCACTGGCACTATTCAAACATTTTTCAAGCTGAGCAGGATTATTATTTGGAGATAATACTTGATTTAATTGAATATTTAAATTATTGGCATTTTTTTTTCTATTAATCGTTTCATTTTTAACTATTGGCACATTAAAAAAAATACGGTTCTCAATATCGGTATTTATAATAGGAAATAAAGAATATCCAAGCGTTTCCTCGTTCGAATTTGGGTGATTCTCGTTGATAAATTTGAAAATAATTATAGTAGAATAGTTACATAATGGAGAAATTATTAAATGGCTGAAGAGTAGTATGTTAATTTCAAAGTTAATGTAAAACTTCTCAATTCTCCCACAAGTATTCGGTTCAATTAAAATTAGTTCTGATCGATCAATTTGTTTGGAATCCAAGACGGCATTTCCATATGAATCAATAAGGTATTGTTCACATTGAATTCTCAATGCAATTGGGTTGTGGCATTCATCAGTCAATGAGTGGCAATAAAATAACCTATCGAGCGATATCGCGACATATTCTATTTTAATGATCATGAAGAAAATAGTGTCTACGCTCTTCTTTCCTATTGAAAATATTTCACAGTACTCACAACCGGTAAATCATACTTTTGAGCGCTCGAACCTTGAACCGCCTCAAAAAAAAAAAAAAATTAGGCTGTTAAACTATTGAATTCTTTGAATATTGGTTACAAATGATTGACAAGAGTAGAAGAGGACCCATTCCTCCGTTAGGTTATTCAAGCCTAAATCACAGTTCTCCACCAGGAGTAGTTCAACCATTTCCGCAATCTTCGGGTTCAAATCTTAATTATTACAGAGATGTTCAGCCAATAGGTTTGATGACTTTCAAACAATTCACAATGAGTCAAGACGACCATTTATCTCCAAATGAACTTCTTGAAATGTATGACTCCTACAAATCAAATTATGTACAGAAGCACCGATTTGAATTTCTAGAAGACAACAAAACTTCACCTTTTATTTTAGAAAAATTTCATCCAACTTGGATAAAAAAGATTATGGATGAAAAGAAAAAGTTGACGCTTAAACGTATTGAGGTTTTTCTATTTAAGTTAAATAAGGGAGATTTCAACTTTATCAATAGAACCGTTGCTTCTGAAAAGGTTACTAAACAATCCACTATCATTTGTAATAATACCCTTTTAAGAAATGATGATGTTGATTGCATTACTCTCTTTGGTAATAGTACGTATTTTGAAGCAGAACTCAGGTCTCATATTGTGGTACTTACAGATATTCCCGTATACATTTCGCATCTTGATATAATAAAATTTTTTTCAAATGACTTTCCTTTATCTGAAGGCAGTTGCGGAAGATGCCAGGGCTTCTTAGATATTTCTCTCACAACTCCCAAATTTAACCGTGGCATTTTAAATAGGCAGTGCTACATACTATTTGATAGTGTTAAAAATAGAGATCAAGCACTATCAATAATCAAAGGTAAAACTATCAGATCTTTGTTTACTACAAGTTCGATATTGAAGTCTTTTCTCGACATTAATCAGCAATCAGATGATTCCCATGAACAAGATAACTGCTTTCATCAGCCAGGGATGAAGTATTCTATATATATAATTCAAGCGAAAGCTTTCGACGAAAGCAATTCTATGAGGTTTGGAAACCTTCCAAAGATATTTTCGACTGATGAAAGACTGCTAATAGATAAAAAGAATATGATAAGGATAATTGAAAAACTTGAGAAAGACCAAAACATACAGACAAGCATAAGTCAATTACTAGATTCTACTCAAGAAATAAGCTCGACAAAGACCACAGTCGATATTTTGTATGTTTATTTAAGGTTCGTGCACGGAATCGAATACTATTCATTTACCATGCCGAATATTTTTCAAAATATTTCTCTTGAACAACAGAGTTCGCAACACAAGGAATTTTCATCAAATATTGGAGGTACGCAAGATTCATTTCAAGAAAATATCCTTAATGGAGAATTTTGTGAATCTTTAAAATCTAATGAGGAACTCAATAGGATTTACAATAATTTGTTACTATTGTCAAGAGGTTACATAGACACTTTGTTAAGAAATAAATTCAGAGGTGGATGGCTGAGGGAAGAAACAGGACAATTAGAAATTGACTACGAAGTTTTGTTGAAAGATCCTCAAAATCAACTTTTGATCAAGAACCTTGAAGAGAATATGGAAATTCTTCTGAACTTACCACCTTTTTCTGACTTAATTCCGAAGACAATATCTGATGAAGACAAACTTCTTTCTTCTACTTGGAAAAGATATTGTGAACAACATACTGTAAGGAAGAAGACAGATAGATGGCAATGCGGGAAATGTCTGAAGCAGTTTAAAGGTGAAGAGTTCGTGCACAAACATCTCGGAAAGAAGCATAGAGACTTCCTTGAGACAATAAGAGAAGGAATGACATTTGAAAAGATAATTAAGCCATCAGCAGATAAATTTCCCTCTTTGATTTATCCGGCTAACTCTGAAGAGCTAAATTTAAATGCAATAAACAAGAGGGGGTGTAATCACAATCTTCAAGGTTCACTGAAATCCAGATTCAATAGGCATTCACGAACTAATCCATACGAAAAGAAACGATACTACAGAGATTGGGACATTCCCAAACAAACAAACAATGGTCCGTCAAATGACATTAGAGTATCTATAAAATATGATGATTTATAGCCGAGATTCCGCCTACACTTCACCATCAATATTAACTTTTAGATATAGGCAATCTAACCCACTTTAAATTGAGATGTAATGGCAGATTTTTTCTGCACTCTTTACTCAGGATTAAGCTATTACCACAAGAATAGCTCTAGTTATCTCTGAGCTCAATTAACATGAGATATGATTCCGTTGAAGTGGAAGTTTTCTTTAATCGCACTTCCCCGCGGAATCTTTCCAGATTTCTAAGAGAAAGTCATCAATCATTGAAATGTTACAAAAATCAATCATTTCTGAGGAATAAGCTTGTTTCTCATTTTTTGTGTTTGAACAATTAAAACTACAACTGTTTAATTGCAAAATTGAGTCATCACACGGTTCAATAATAGGAATATTTAATAAATTAACTCCCTTCTCAAATTTCGACAATTCATTATTCGAGGCCATATTCTGTTTTCTGTTGTATGTATAAATACATTCGATATTATTTTCGGGTTTATCGAAGTTATCATAAAAATTTCCATAATTGATTCCCAATTGGTCAAAAAAATATTTGAATGAGTCATAATCCTGAATACAGTAAGGAATGCAAATAACAACACCACTTTGTCCGAATCTCCCAGATCTACCTGCTCTATGGAGAAAAGTTTCTTTATCAATAGGAACATCAACATTAATTACAAGATCTATCATCTTGATATCTATTCCACGCGAAAGCAAATCGGAACAAATAACCACTCTACATTTATTCTCCCTTAGTGCAACAAGTATTTCTTCCCTTTCAGACTGAAGTCTCCTTCCATTTATGTACATAACTGGAACATTAAATGATTTCAATGCTGAAGTAACCTTATAGCCAATTGAGCTGTTATTTAAAAATATTAGTGATTGTCTGAATGAGACTCTTAACAAAATATCAATAATTGAATCAATTAAAGAAGGACAAATAAAATCGTAGTTGGAGTCTCTCGTATCAATCCCTGCAAATTCTTTAATTAAATTGTCACACATGTAGAATTTAAGAGCTTTTAGAACCGGGCTTTCAAGACCGTTGGAAAAAGATAGCATTGACCCCTCATTTAAAGCAGAAGTATATGTGATATCTTTTATATTCACTATTTTATCTTCGTTATTCCTTGTAGCCCCCAAAGACGAGCAAAGATGAATTTGTCTAATGCTATTTGAATTGTCGTCGTTTCTATTTGGTCTTATTTCAAATAGCGTGTTTCTTAAAATCTGAAGGTTTTGAGGAGGAAAGGTTGCTGAAAATGCGATAAAACGTGTATTTGGTAAATTCATACATATTTGCAAGATAAAAATTGAATATTCAATAAAGCAATCCTCTAAAAGTCTGTCTGCTTCATCAAAGAGCAAAAATTGAAGTGATTTCCCCATATTTTTCATTGAAATGAAGTTACCTGAGTTATAATTTATTAGTTGGATAAATCTTCCAGGAGTGGATGTTAATATTGTTTTGGAACTTTTTTCCAGTTTATAAATATCATCGATAATAGGACCTCCACCGATACAATAAATATTATCAACACTGTAAAATTTATTAATTGAACGTATAAATATGGAAAAAGTCTCACTTATTTGAATACATATTTCCCTTGTAGGAGAGATCAAAATCGATAATAATTCAAACTCTTGATCAATCTTTATTTGACCATTATCAAACCCATTCAAAATATTGTTTAAAATAAACAAGACGAATGCAATGGTTTTACCTGTTCCAGATTTTGCCTGAATAATTATATTGTTTTCAAGGATTTCTTGGCTCAATAAATGATATTGCACAGGTGAGGGAAAAATAAATCCATAACTTGAAAGTATATCAATTAAAATATGATGTAGCGGAAAGTCGGTAAACCTCACACTGCTATTAATACCCAGTTTAATGTCGTCAGAATACTCATTCATTTTGAAGTATCATTCTATTAAATTGAAGAGCGCGCTAAAAGGTATTGAAGTTTTAAGCCGTAATGGGATGTAAGCTTATCGAGTGAAAATTTGAAATAGGCCTAATTATAAGGCCCTTTTTTTTGACAATGCTTACGTTAATAATAACTGGTGAAAAAACTGGATAGTCATAGTCTAAATTGATATGGTTTGTAACAGTTATTCTCAAAATTCCTTTTGCAATTGGTTGTACATGTAATTCCCTGCTGTTAATAGTAAGTGGAAGGCATGCAGTTGTTACCGGTTCGTTTAGTCCTAACTTTCCAAACTTTAGTGATTTTGGCATTTCTTCTTGAAAGAAGACATTAGATACATCACTATCCTCAAAATTCAAAGTATCAATTTCATTAATCATGTCCACAATATCAACGTGAGAAGTATCATCGTGAGTAAAGTAACCATAGAATTCTTCCGAGTCACTGAACCTGAGAATTTGAGGTTTTTGAACAAATATATGGACATCTTGATTCACAAGTTTTTTATTATGATAGGGGCTAGTGGCCTGAATATTGAAACTAATTTTTATTGGGATCCTATGAAAGGTTTGATGTGGAAATGAAAATGAATCCACCTCTGAACTCTCTAATATGACATCTTCAAGATTGGAAAATGCGCATTTAGAACAAGTGTTAAGATCATCAGAACAATATTCACGACAATACAAATTACATTTACATACCATGCATTGACAAAACGAATGATTAAACTCGAGAAAATCACCCATTAAATTTCCGAGTACCAAGCACTGCTTATTGTACTGCTCTTTTTTTTCTGATAGGTACTTGGCAAGTAAATATGAGAATGGAACTGATTCGTAAGCATCGGGTGTAGAAATAAGAAACGGTGAACATACAATTAAATCGTTTTTCAAAATGACACTTAATTCACTATTAAAATGACTGTTTCTTGGCCAGAAAGGATAATCCAAAGGAAAATTTAAATTATCGTTCATTTTCATGATTAGGCCCAATTTTTGTTTTTCGTAAGTTCCATTTTCACTATTTAATGAAGTTTTCTCTGCGCCTAACTGATAATAAAGTACTAGTATTTTATACCTCTTTTCTAAACGCGATCCATTACTTTTCGTTTTAATAAGAAATTTAAGGATTTCCAACTGATAAAGAATGTTCTTTCTTACTTTATATGTATATGTTTCAGATGTAAATTTATTAACCGAAAGTTGGAATAAGCCTTCGATAGGCGATAGCCCATTAAAAGATAATCCGATCAATGTATTACAACTCAAGGAATTCCTCGAAACACAATTTCCGATATATACAAACAAACTTTTTCTGAAAACACTTGTACCAGAAAGTTCGATTACTCCTCTCTTATTCATAGGAAAAACTCCAAATGCATAATTCAAAACATTTAAATTAAACACCGGTAACTTGGTTTCGAAGTATGATTGGTAGTGAGCTTTATTAGACAATCTAATTCTCAGATTTGGAATGTATGGAGAAAAATTTAATTTTGCAACTGGGTAAAGTAGCAATAAATCAAAATTGATTCTTTTCATAATCGAGGGAGACTTCCAAATCGACCAGAACAAGAAGATAGATATTGATGCATGATATATTTCCCCTTCTCGAAGAAAATATTGTTCAAGTAAAATAGGAATAATCTCTGGTGTAAACTTTGAATTCCTTATTGCTATTAAAGAAAAAGTAAAGTAAACAAGTTTTTCATCGAGAAGTAATAGCGGTGAATCAAGGATTGCAGATATAGCCTTATGTAGAGCTTCCGCATTTTCAAAAACCGAGAATGAAATAATTCTCATCATGTTAGATCTTGTATAGACATTACTATCATTTATGGAAGGAAGTAATCTTTGAATATTATCTAGCCCAATTGGGAAAATTACCTGAGAAAGAATGACAATAATTTCGGATACCAGAGATTGTATTCCAATGTTTTCATCTAAAAAGCAATCATATATTATTTCATTTACCATTTTGAAAAAAATACGGAAACTTTTTATATTACCAGTTTCTAGCAATTTATTAATTAACATAAAAATTTCGAATCTAACAGCAGGAGATTCATCATCTAGACGTCTCGATAACCACCCCTTTTCATACAAATCATTTTTCAGGCCTGAAATATTGTATATTCTATTTTCACTAAAGATGGAAAACTTCGAAATGGACTTTTTTTGAAATGAATTCCGGAAAATAACTAAAATATTTTCAAATAACTCAGGATTTGTTGTGTCACCCTGCATTGATATTGAATTATTGCCTTTTGAATTGCAGCTAACTGGAGAAATTGGTGGTGAGAATGCATTTATCAGAATATTTATATCAAATCCATTAATGTTTGATAATAAACCTGCGTTGTAAATGCATGCAATTCTAATTTCGGTATTTGTTGATGAACTCAAGCAACTATATATTTGAATAATTCTTCTAATTGATCTTTGAATATAGAAGAATATATTCTCGTGTTCTGTAAATGATCGCTTTTTATATCTCTTTTCGGAACGTGTGTTTGAAAGTCTTACAATAATTGTTATTATTAATGGAGCTAATTCTATTGCGAATTTTAACGCTGTTAAATCATTTATTGAAAACCAATTAATTAATTTTTCAAAGGAAGCTTTTATCTTAACCAAAATTTCCAAGTGTAAATTTGCATTAAATTTTTTTGAAGAGTCAACGATTGTCAATATCTGAATAAACAATGCTTTTAAATACCTAAATCGGAGAATTTTCACTCCGGAAGCTCCGTTAGTAGTTTCTCTAAAATTTTGAGAAATCCCTGAAATAGTTCTAACTATTTGATCCGCCGTTTTACAAGTTTTATTGTGGCGTTCACGACGTTGCTTGAAATTTACATATTTATGTACCTTTGTCCGGAACCTTTTTTTTCTACACTCATTTTTTTTGCTAAAAGTCATTTGTTATATTTAAATATGTAAATTATCGCATTAATGGATACTAGTCATGTTGAAAACAAATATTGCGGGTTCAATAAAAGTAGTTAATGGCATTAGTAAAAAAGAAACAGAGAGTTGCAAAAAAAGGAGCTACTGCTCCCAATTCAAAGAATAGATATAACAAACTGCTCAAAGAGATATCTAACTCTGAAGATTTCTTCCCAAGCCTGTTTAACGACACAATATCGAAATATAATAATGAACTAGAAAAAATATCTGAAAATTCAAAAATCAAAATAATGAAAAGGAAGGAACTACTTGATGTTCATATTGATCAGATACTGCAAATAACGAGAAACAATATGAAAATTCTTTATGACGAGAATCCATGGGGTGAACTTTGGAAAAATGGCTGGGACGACAAACTTAAATTACAAGAGCTAAGCAATGAAATGTGTTGCTATTTAATTATTAACAATGAAAATGGCAATGTAATGTCAAAAAAACACTTTGGAAGTGATGAATCTTCAAGTATAACTTCCAATTGCAAGATGAGTCCAGAGGTATATATTGCTTCTTTCTTATGTTTTCGTTTCGAACTCGAGCACGGTATAAACTCTTGCAATAAAATTTTGGTAGGGTATATATATGAACTACAGTCGCATATTAAAGGAAAAGGATATGGGAAATTACTCATCGATTTATTTTGTGAAATATGCGTAAAATTACGAATTAACAAGGTGATGTGTACAGTATTGAAGGAAAATTCTGATGCTTTCAGATTTTATACTAGCAAATGTGGCTTCATTGTTGATGAAACATCACCTATATGTGAGCCATATTTTATATTATCAAGAAATACAAGAAAATAATTCACACAACCATGAAATACCGCCAAATGTAGAAGACGATTTTTATTTATTTGGAATATTTTTAATGGGGCTTAATTCTTTTGAACCATGTAGAACTTGTAACCAACACCAGATTAAGGGCCTTTCTGAGTACTCCTACTGTACGTCAGATATTTTGGAATTGACACAATTTATCATTTGCAATAGCAAGTCATCATTTGATTCGATAAGTGATAAAATTGATGTATTTGGTTTCTTTGAAACAGTGAAACGAATATACTACTCATGGCAAAAGAACCCAGTTACATCTAGACAAGTTGATTATGATTTACTTGCTCTTTTGACTGCTTTTAGGGCGACTTATTGGTTGAATGTAAGCCAACACAAAATCTTGGAGGAACTGATTACTGACCTGACAGATGGATATACTAACTGGGACGTATTATTCCCTCTTCAGAATCTGCGTATTGCAGTTGAAAGAGCACTCAAGAGTCAAGTCACTGGAATTGTACAGGGGAGGTATGGAACAGAGGTTTGGTTTAGGGAGGGATATATAGGTTCTAACCAAGTTTCTGGAATCGTTATATTGTCGCCATGCTACATTCAAATAAAAGATGTCATTGATGGAAGTATGTATACATATACTGGTGGTCCATTCCCGATGTCCCCATTAGATTTTGAAGACATACTAATGAGTTGCCCAAAATCATGGGTGCATGATACATCCATTTATTCATCTAACTCATAATCAATACTAAAGGATTGATCAAATTTGGGAAGTGTTAACAAAAAATACTAACACTAATTAAATAGTATATCTTAAATTATTTATCGGTTAATTTATTCTTTTCGACCTCGTATTCAATACTTATTCTTTTCTTTTTCGAAAGTATCTTGCGCAATTCATCTCTGTGAATAACATCAAGTTCATCTTCTGAATCATCCCCTAAATCTTCAATATAATCAACTACTTCTTCCTCAATATTTTCGGGTGCATTCATTTGATTGTTGACACTATCAATACTGCCCAGTACCTTTTCAAAATGATTAATTGGGTAATTGTAAATTCCTTCATATACTCCCTCCTTTAACCTTTGTAACAACTCATTTTCAACTTCATCTTCGATTTTCGCTGCGGCAAGTGCCTTACTTTCCCTTGATGTTTCTCTTCTTTCAGTTTTTATTTTGATAGGTACCAACTTGGGCCTAGTTGTTAGTGCCATCTTTCTCGCACGAATTAAAGTTTGCCTAATTCGTGTAAGTCTATGCTTACATTTCAGTATCTGATGCTCTGGGTATACATTTTTCAGGTTTTCATTGATTTGATTAATTGCAGTTAAGAAATTATTACTTAGCTTTACTCTTTCCCAAAGATATCTAGGAGTATGAGCCCTTTCCGCAGTTTTCATGTACAAGTAACAATCTCCCTCGTGCTCAATAATAGTAGCATACAGCAGGTTCGATAATGGGCATGATGTACGATTACAAAGGCCAGTAACATTAAATTCATTTCTGCAAAATGTTGTTTTTTCACATCTAAGTAACAAAGTTGTTACATTGTCGATTAACTTATATATATGAGACATTAAAAAACTTACTTTACCTTAAACGAGCAAAAGTTATTGCAAACACTATTCCATATTAGCTCAGGATCGTTCATTTTTTTTTTTTTTTTGCCCAAATTGACTAATAATCCTCTATTGCGCCAAAAATTTTAAATTAGATTTAACATAAATGTCATTTTATCTTCAATTAATTATGAGATAAAATGGAGCTTCGAAAAACTGGAATTTCTGTAGGATACAAATATTCAGAGGTTGATACGAGACATTTTTTCGAGTCTATATTGCATTATGGCTTCAAACTCGAATTTTTTGTTGATAATAAAAATAAAGTCGATAAGAAGTATATACCAAAAGAACTCCTCGAAATCGTTAATGATGGAGATGAATTTTATGATAATGATCCCGTTGTCTATAATTCAGTACTTTCCTTGGCTGAAAAAGTGATAATATTGGTTAATCTGAAGATTTATTTCAATGGAAAAACCATTCAGCTACTTCCTATTGAAGCTAAATATTATGGTGAAAAAGTTAATGCTATTTCCTTGATAGACGAACTGATCAGAGAAAATAATCTTGAGATAACTGAAACCAGAGCTTTAATTAGAGTTGTTAGTCAAAATATTTATTCAGATAATTCTTTAAATTATTCTACCATTATTAATTCTTTAATGAGTTTCTTGAATTTAATTTGGGGAATTGATGATGAAATATGGGACTACAATAAGTTTAGTGATGTCGGTTTATCGAACTGGTATTGTTTAATATCAAAAATTGACCCAGTAGTAACAATCCAAGGTAAATTATTTGAAATTCCAGAAACCCTAATAAAAGATTTTTTTGAAACGGAAAATTTTAATTTAAATCAGAATCGTATGGGAGAGAGTTCCAAAAGATGTCTGAAAATGATTAATGAGTATATCTATGAAAATAATTCATTTTTCGATTTGGGGTTTGCTCCAAAGTTTACATGGTCAACACCAACAGATGCTACTTGGATTCTTTCTAACCGTAGTATTTGTTGCAAATCAATCGAAGATATATTTACTCTACTGAAAGCTTCTACAAAAATATCATGTGATATTGAGAAAGCCAAAGAAAAAGAAATCACGAATACGTTATTACTCAGGGAGTATTTGCCAACTCTAAATTTGATGTTTGAGTTTAGGGTTTTTCTTGGAGGACATAGTTCTTTTCCTGAATATAAGATTTTGGGAATCAGCCAAAGGCACATTTTCAATTATTACAGGGAATTGTCCGAAAATATTGAAATAAGGTCAAAAATAATTTCCTGCATCTCCAAATTCTTTTTGGATACACATAAAAACTCTATTATGCAAATTTTTGATCTTTTAAATACAAAATGTGTAGCATTTGACATATATATTTCTGTAACGAAGAGTAAATTCTCACCTTTGATTATTGATGTACAACCCATTATTTGTACGTCAACATTATTATTTAATATTTTTGAATTAAGGGTAAACCTACTAACTGAAACGAACGAAATCAATTCCAATATTCTAAGAGTAGTAGAAGGGCCGAATACTTCGAATGGTTTGAATGATAATAACTGTCTCAAGGGTTTTTTTCCCG
This sequence comes from Cryptosporidium felis, assembly GCA_014529505.1. NCBI lineage: Eukaryota > Apicomplexa > Conoidasida > Eucoccidiorida > Cryptosporidiidae > Cryptosporidium > Cryptosporidium felis. Next base: position 158,346 of record JABXOJ010000022.1, read on the forward strand.
AAGAAATATTACTAATATCTAACTCAAATATAAATAAGGAAGAAATTACCAGTGAATCAGAATGGACAAATTGCTCGAATAATTTTTAAATAATTATAGTTTTGTTTCTATTTATTAAAACATACTGAATTTCACAATTCAGGTGCAGATAGAAAATGTTTATAGTTATTTTTCCTTAAAATTTGATTTTCACTAAGATAGTCTTGTATTGTTTTTTCAAACTTGTAGAGTGATGAACTTCTCTTAGCCGTGTTTTTATTCATATTTGTATGGGTACTCTTATTATATGTATTACATTGGTTTATATCGAATTCGTCAATGATTTCCTCCTGAATTATTTCTTCTATGATGTCCTCCAATGTTGCAATCCCTATAATTTCGCAATTTTCTGGTAGAGGTGTATTTGTTCTTGAAGAGTAGTTGTACTCTTCAACAAAATTAGTGAGAATTGCAACGTGGCAGTGACCTTGTTTAAACATATTTAAAGCATCATAAGGATTCGTTTCTGGAGAAGTGAATATTGGTTCAACAATGTACTTGCTACATGCTTTTGAATTAAAAAGTGATTTAATTGTAATAGATTCATCAGGATCAATGGTAATTAAAGACTTAACCAATAATAGCCCTTTAATATTATGCCTACTCTCCGAAAATATTGGAATCCTGGAATGACCTACTCTCAGTATATCCTCTAACAGGAGATGATCTAATTTGGAATCGATATGTAGCATATATACCTTATTTAGAGGAACAGAAAGCTCAAGAAGAGTTTTGTTTGCCATATCCAAAACGCCTTGAATAATTGTAATTTCATCATTTGCCAATCCACTGTTGTTGTGTGAATTATATTGGGATTCTGTGATGATTCTCGGAAAGGTACCAAAAAGAATATTTTCATTGTTTAATAATCCTTGAAAAAATGAAGGTTTTAAGTGCATTTCTTTAAAATTTTGCATCTTATCCTTTTTCTCTGGGATAACCTTTCTTTTTTCATCAATTTTATTTGGAACAACTGAGAGAAGGGAAATTGGTGTATTTTGGAAATCATTAGTTTTTCTATGTAACGCAATCAAAGCCTTCAGTTGACCTCTTGCATAAAAATTGTTATTTTTTCCATTTTCTCCAATGAAGTAGTCCAATAATTTGCTAATTGGCCAAGAAAATATGAATAAACTAATAATGAGACATTTGACAAAACTTGCGCACCCAGCAGCAATTTTAAGTTGATGTTTACCGGTGCAAACTGCTTGGGGTAGGATCTCCCCAAAAATTAAAATCGCTGTAACGGAGAGGGTGACTGCAATCCAACTGGGAATAATTCTATCGAGGAATAGTGGCAATGCTTCCATACAAATAGAGTTTGCAAGTAGCAATGTTACGAGTAATAAATGGTGTCTTTGTATAAGATTTAAGACAATTCTCGCACAACTCTTTTCATCTTCATTCCCTGCCTCAATTAATACGCGGAGCTGAACATTATCTAGTGACATTAATCCCGTTGTTAAACCTGACACAATCCCTCCGAAAATTATTAAAATAATGCTAAAACAAATGCAAAAAAAAAATTCGAGGGTACCTGATTCAAATTTTACCTCGCTAGTATCATTGAACAGTTCATCGTTATTTAATTTATCAATTCGTATGGCATTACAGATATTAATTTGGTTGGTCAACCCTATAGTTACAATAATAAATATTGCCGTTATAAATGGTGTGGAAAAATAACCATTTAAATAATGCTTCAGCATCCAAGTATGGAAGGAAAACTTTCAAGTAAAATAGTTGTGTGGTCTCTATTGTTGTACTTTTCAACGTTTTTGTACGACCAAAAATTCTTTTATAATTTGTTCAGCATTTTCATGGCAATTTTTATATTTGGGCGGCGTATCTTGTTAATAGAAGGGTTCACTTGAATGTAATGAAAAGATCTTTTGAAATTATTTAAAATGGACCTAACATTACTAGAATCTAGTGTTGGGATGCCAAATCTTCCAACACAATTATGCGATGATTTACTTTCTGACCTTGTGGAAATCGGTGACTCGGCTTCTTGGTCTCTTTCGTCGGCGAAAGTAGGTTGAATAGATGATATATTACGACGAATAATCAGTTTCAGCCAGGAAATGGGATGCCACAGCTAAGAGATAATAATTCAAGTACATTTTGGCAGAGTGATGGCCAAAGCCCACATACAGTAACACTCAGGTTTCCAAGAAAAACAAAAGTTTCTGTTATTGATTTATATCTTGCATATAAAATTGATGAAAGTTATACTCCACAAATCATTTCAATTAGATCTGGAAATCAGGAGAGCGACCTGGAAGAAATTAAAGAAATGCAACTTTCTGAACCAGATGGTTGGGTTAGAATATTACTTTCTCCTCGGGAAATAGCTGATAATTTTTTCAAAGATGCTATGTAAGTGGATTAGGAAAAGTTAAATTATTGTAATTACTTATCAATGCAAGGCCAATGCAAATAAAAACAATATGTGATTCTCAAAATTATATATCAACCTTTTGTATTCAGGTAGGATATTCTACATCTTTTAAGTTACTTAATTTCTTCTAGATTGCAATACTCGCGAATCATCAAACAGGAAGAGATACTCATGTCAGGTAAATTAATTTAAACTCACAATATTTCTCCTTCATTTTTTTCCCTTAGGCAAATAAGAGTTTGGGGGCCCAGGGAAATAAGTAGTAATGCAATAGGAAGGTAAGTTGGATAATGTTTTAATCTGTATCACTTATCAATATTTAGAATTCCAATTACACAACCGATAAAGATGGGGAATACAGTTGAAACGAGAATGTACCAAGTTCTAAGGTAGTAGCACTTTTTATAATTAGTTTGTTTTGACACGTAATTCAATTTTGTCCTTCCACATCGAAAAAAATTATTTTTGATTATTCGGTCTGAAATTTATTAAAATGTCATTTTTTCAAAGAATACAACAAGGAACAATAAGGCAGTTACGAAACTTGAGTAGTTTTGTAAAAATCTATAGATCTGAGAATAATCAGGATTATAAAACAAAAAGTTATTTTGATAATTTAAACCCGTTAGTCAGTTATATAACTATTGGGGCAAAAATAACTATTTACTTAATTTCATGGACAATTGTATTGATCTGGGATGCATATGAATATGGAATAGTTTTATACGGGTCAATCCTGTGTATTTATTCATTCAAGTATTACTTGAATATTTAAACCTCAATATAAATGAAACTTGAGTGTAGAGTAAATTTAATCAGTATAATTTGAAACGCGCAAAGCGACTTCTTTTTTTTTTTTTTTTTTTTTCTGAAAAATGGCGTTATTAGACCAGGATATCACTCGTTGGAAGGTCATTTATCCTGCATATTTGAACAAGGAAAGGACTATTTCACAAGGTAGAATAGCTTCTTCTATTAATTGTGTTGATTGTCCAACTGTTGCTGAAATTGCGGAAGTTTGTATTCAATTGGGAATCCCTTGTAAAATAGAAAGTAACCGCTATCCCAAAGATTTTCAATCTCTCGGAAGGGTCAGATACCAGATTTTTGATAAAAATGGTAATGCCTACAATGAGAACATATTATCCAAGAAACTCTTATTAAATTACATCGGAAGCCATATCCCGAAGCTGAAAAGTAGACAAATGAAGACACTTTCGACCACTGACTCTCAGAGTACGAAAGATTCAAAGACGAATAATAGTGGATATCAGAGTATGAACAAAAATTCAAGAGACTTAACAAATAAGGACACTTCAGTTATTAAGAGTGACAACGTCTCCGTAAATTGCAAGGCTCAAAAGAAGAAAGATTTGAAGTAGAAAAAATATAATTAAGAGAAAAAACAATTCATCATTACTACAAACTATTTGGTAAATATTCCAAACGATAGTCATCATTCAGCTTTTTTACACAGCTCTTTAAATTTTTCAAATTCAATAATTGAGAGCACATATTGTTGTTTCATATATTCCATTTCATTATTTTCATCTGTTATACGCCATTCTTCTTTATTTCCTTGCCACATTGCACTGTGAATCGAGTTGGAAATTAACTCTTCTTCTTCGTGCTTGAGATAGACAATGGTCGGTTTATTGCCAGTAGAGATGTATCTGACGGTGTACATGAAAATGTAGTCCCATGAATAGTATTCTCTTTCTTCACGAGGAATATCTGTATATAAGTTATCTAAAGTCCATTGAACGTCGTCTAATAAGCATCTACATAGTACAGGAGCAATCTGCGGAGGAGCATTTTTAAGTCTCTCATTTACAAATAGTCCAACATTTTTACTTTTAACAACTGAGCTAAAAAATTCTTCAAAAGATTTGTTATTTTTACTCAAAGATTCCTGAATGAACTCAGAAATTTTATCCATTACATGCCAATATTGACGAAAGTTTATGATTGTAGATATTGCAATTATGCTTTCTGATATTGAAACCGTTGTACCAATATTTCCCTGATTACAGATTATGTCGACAAACTCATGAAATTCGATATTTTTAAGATTGGTATATTGCGTCGATAAGAGCAAATTTTTCACTGAGTGATAATCATTTTCGTTCGGATCATTGAAATCAAATTCACCATCAATTGTTGATTCGTCACTACTAGAATTTACTTCATCATTCATTTTTTTTTCAATAGATAAGTTATTTGGCCTCGTCATTAAAAGTTTCTGGTTATAGGGTTCACTTTGTGAGCAGTTTTTTTCAGAAGTGTCATAATCCAACAATTTCCTTTTCGGAGCCATTACTACTTCAGATAATAGTTCAATCTAGTTTAAATATGAACAACCAACTGGAACCACCAAAATTTCAGTGTAAATAAAATTTAAAAGCTTTTGAGAGAGAAAGGTACCACTACCAATGCGTGGCTACATTAAGATGATTTAATTATTTTAATGATCTGTGTTTCTAAATAATTAACGTCAGAATTAACACTCATCGAAGTCTCCAGTACTATTCAGTTTTGGGGCGCGTACGGGATTTGATGACACTCTTCTCTAGTAATATGGGGAGTACGAGTACTAAGAAAAATTCATCTCTGAAGAAAAGACCTCAAAAACCGAATGCAATACTAGAGGCATCATGCGAAATTAAGAAAATCTTTGATTCCGTGAAAAGCAAGAAGAAATTAAATTCTGGCTCAATTGAGCTACCTACGGAAAAAATAAGATATAAGAAAATCAAGAATATATTGGGAAATGATTTACATTTGAATCGGGAAAAATTGAAGCCAATAAGATTTTCTGAAGATGGATTGCCAGTATATAGATTGGAAGATATCGATTTTGGTAAGTATTTGCATTGTTTAATCAATCCAAATTCTTTTAGGTGATGGCGGGAACACCCCTGACTGTCCATTTGATTGTAAATGCTGCTTTTAACTCCGGTGTTATAACTAAAATAGTAAGCCATATTCTCACCTGTTCAATTTTGTTTTCGAGTACCAGATGATTAGTAAAGTATTTCAAGTAATTTTTATCTTACTTGTCATTTTACTCACCATTTTGATTTTGCGGCATCAACATTGTATTTATCTGATCCCCTCCCCCCCCTCAACCGTTTACTCCCCACTATTGTGTAATGGATTTCATCTTTGGGTATATACCTCTTTTTTTTCAAGGTGACAACATAGAAGTTCGTCGCAAATCCCATTGTTTAAAGGGATACCGAGGATATATTTCCTCTCGTACCTATTATTTTAATTATTTTCTTGGCAGCTAGGTTCGAAGTGAGGGATCTTAAATGGAGAACGAGCATATCCAATTCGAGATTGGTACAAATTCTAGAATTGAGAATTTCCATTTTAGAAAGGAGAATCTTTTATATAGGGGAGATAAGTTCAAAAATTCAAATAAAATTGATCAATTGTCTGTAAATAAGATCCCAAATTCAAACAAAATACACTTGAACAAAGAAAATGTACGTGTAATTGTAAGAATCAGGCCTAACCAAGGTAATAACGAATCAAATATTAACTGTGTCGAGGTTCTTGAAAATAACGTTTCTGGTAAAAAACAAATTATCTTAAAAGACCCTCGCCACCGCGGATTACCGAAAAGATATGAGTTTGACGAAGTTTATGGAATGAGAGCTACAACAGAAAGAATTTATACTGAGGAGATCTATGAATTTGTCCCACCTTTGCTATCTGAATGCTCATGTATTAATGTTTTTGCATTTGGTAGTTCGGGTACAGGAAAAACATTTACAATGCATGGAGATACTGACCACGAAATGGGCCTTGTTGGTCTGACGGTAAAGCAGCTTATTGAAATAAATAATAGGAGGAATGAGCCTGGGAAATTTTCCTTTTCTTTTTTTGAAATTTATTGTGAGAAAGTTAATGACTTATTATCCGGTTTGGATTCTTCGACGAATTCAAATAGTTCAAATAAACAAGTATTATCAAAAGTTTCTATTAGAACAGATATTTGTGGAAGGGTTAGAGTCGTTGGGAATAAGAGTTTCGAATTTTCAACCTGGGAAGAATTTAATTATGTTTATTCTAGCGCTCTTAGAAAGCGTACCTCGGCAAAAACTTCCATCAATTTAACTAGTAGCAGAAGCCATGCATGCATTCAAATTAATTTCATTCCCCCTTCATTTATTAATAGCTCCGATAAAGTTGATTTCGGGGATGATGATACGATAGAGAACAGAAGGAGAAGAGGAAGTATTTCATTTCACGTTAAGCCAAAGATCACGAATAATTATCCTCGAACGATTGTTAATCTAATTGATTTGTCTGGGTTTGAAAATAATAAATTATCCAATAATATGGGAAAGAGAATGATTGAAAGTACTTTCATTAATTCTTCATTGCTGTCCTTAAGTAAGGTTATAAACGCGTTGAAGAATAGTAAGGGAAAGAATTCAACACAAAGTTGTATTCCATATAGAGAAAGTAAATTAACTAGGCTTTTGCAGGAGTTCTTGGGTGGGGGTGCTGATCCTCCTTATTCTCCCTATTGTTTGAGGTGTATAATGATATGTACAATTTCACCTTCTGTAACATTTTTCCAGCAAACTTATGCAACATTAAATACTCCCAGCCATGGCGTAAGATCAATCTTAAAGAAGTATATTGGAATTGCTGACACAAATATGGGCACGAATAATAAGGAGCTCCAGGGAGCTTCTATTGACTCACGGACGGCTAACAATCCGTCTCGTAGTTCAAACAAGTTGGAATCAAGAGATTACAAAGATAATTTACATTCTAAATTTAGCATCTCGGCCATTGATGCAAAATGTTCAGCAAAAAATCACAAGGTTATCTGTAATTATGATAAGGTTGAAAGCCGTGTTGCTCAGATTATAAGAGGTAAAACGAATTCAAGTTCAAATATGAGGAGTCTAAAGTTTGCGAGAGTGGGGTCGAGTATTAAAGCTGCCACGCCTGGTTCTTGTACATCAAAGAAAAATACTTCAGTTTCAATAGGTCTTAACACAATTCACGGTAACACCAGGATGCAAAGTCAAAGGTCTAGTATTAGAAAACCCTCCACAAACGGTTACAAAGCCGATACCGAGAATATAACTATCGATAAAACATCGTTGCTCTCGGACCAAGCCCAAGTTGATGAACTATCGATTAGCCTCGAAAAAATGATTTCCGGGGACTCCGGGAGTATTAATTCGTCTTGTTTTACCAGCAGCGGTCAATTCCGCATCTCCGATCAGGACACAGAAAACACTTCCGCGCGGGTAAATGCAAGTAATGCGGACCACATTACAGAAAACGAAGTCTTGGAAGAGGGTGAGCATAACTCGGATACCTATTCAGGAAGGTTAAAACAGAAGAAGGCGCCGGCTAATCGGCCGGTCACCAGGTCACAGACAAGAAAGAAGTCTGATCGTTAGCATGTAAAAAAAATTGTTATCACCTCGGTTTTTCAATCCTCTATTGAATAAGTTATTGAGTATGGATTTCCATACTTTCTGTACTTCCGATATTTCCCTTCACCGCGCCTTTCGTGCTTTCATTTCCCGTTTCTTCGACGTCATTCTTCTCAATCGCTGAGGGGTCGGTTACTTCGAAGACGATAGTCGTCTTAAGGATGGGTACAGGGGGATTCTCGAAAAATCTGGCGTGTTCGATGGTAGTTGAGGTGATTCCAGTTCCAACGGCAACAAATTTAAAGAAGTAGGTACCGCCGTACCCAACCATCATTTCATCATGAGGATCCGGTAAATAATAAGGGTCTAGGAGAACATTCTTGACAATGGAATCATCCGGTTCGACGACTACCTTTTGGGTATAACCCGTTGTAGGGTTGCCCTTTAACTTGACTGTTATTTCCGCTCCACTACTAACAATAATTGAACAAACTACTTTATTTGAATTCCCAATATGTTCGATATCAATAGTCACATTACTTAAATGGACATAATTGAATTTAATTAAATCTTTATCGACGAGGAAATTCAAATGCTTATTAATTTGCATAGGAGGTTCCTCAGCATTGGGATTTTGAAAAAAGTTAATGAATAGTAATGAAGTAAGTACAATGTAGATAAATTTCATTTTTTTTTTTTTTAAAATATTAAATTCTTCGAGTTATTTGGGCGCATTAAATTTACTTATTACTATTGCGTGATACATTCCGTTAATTTATTGCGTTCCTGGTTAGATATCGAATTATCAGGAGATTTCCCATAAATTATTTCGGATGAATCCAATATAAATTCGTTTTCTTCACTTGGTAATTCTCGAAGGTTATTTTCATGTAGCTCCTTTTCGTTGGTTGGATTCTCTTTTTGAACTTGATTATCCGGAGACAACAAAGAATTTGAATCATCGCTATTATGAACAATTTTGTTCGAATAAAAATGCAGTTCACCACTATTGTTACTATTGAAATTCAATATTGGAGATGAGACACGATTTATCTTATGTCTTAATTCATTTATAGAAGTGATAAGTTCCTTGTTTTCCTTTTCCTTCTCAAATAGACATTCAGTTAGATCCTTAATATCATTTTTTGAACGCTCCAATTCGAGTTGAAGTAATTTGTAGCTCATTTCCATCTCCTTCTTTTTATTTAATTTGGATTTAAGTAACTCAATTAATTTGTCACTATCCTTTAACTTTTTATTAATTTTGTATGTATCTGATATTGAAATATTCTCAATTTCTGCACCATTTGAATAAAAAGAACGGTTTCTATTCTGAATGAAACTATTTAATAATTCCGTCAAGGCCAATGCTATATTAGTTAATTTGTTAATGGTGCAGGCTTGGGAATTAATCATTTCGGTGTAAATCTTGCATTTTTCTTCAGCATAAAATTTAAGATCTGATTCTAATTGGAACATTTCGTCTAAGATATCCATAGATTCAGAGTTGTGATAATAATTATCGGTTTTAGAAAGTTCATATGAAAGGGACAGATCGGTATATTTTTCGACCAAATTTGAGGTAAATTCTAATTCCTCAATATTTACATAATCGGCTTTTTCAATTTCTTGCGTTTTCTCTCTTTTTAAACAAATTAAATACCAACTTAAGAATATATTTATTATCTTCGATAAATTCTTTAGTTCATTTTCCAATTCTACACATTGAATCGCTCTCTTTTCATTTTGTCCTATTAATCCTTCAATTAGTGAATTTTTGTATGAAAGTTGAATATCAGCATTTTTCGATTTATGACTATTTTCTATTATTAGTTTGGATAATTCATCTATTTGAAGATCACGGTTTATTATTTTTTCCTTTTTTTTCGCGATTTCTCTCTTTAACTCATTGTTCATTGCTTTTAACTTTTCTGTATTGCGAACTTTATGTCGAAAATAACTTAATTCTTGACTAATCTTACTTATATTTTGATCTTTAACATCAATTATTTCGGCGTATTCATTAAGTAGGTGGTTAAATTGATTTTTATAACTTGAACAAGGGTCACAAAATATTTCATGTTTTTCATCAATCCAATTTAGTGCATTAGAGTTCCATTTCATTTTAATTTCATTGATTTCAAAATTTAGTTCCTCATTTTGTTTCCTTAAAACTTCATTTTCTAATTTAAGATCAATTGATTCATCAATTTGTTTTCTTAATGATGAAATCTTTTGTTTTAGCTCAAATATTTCAGACTTGTCATTTGTTTTTAACATATTTACCTTAACTTTATTCTGAACATTTTTTGCTCTTTTCGCGAATTCAATTGTTGAAAGCGTCTCGTAATAATTATTTCTATCTGGCGAGCAATTACAAATTATTATTGTTTTTGAGTTTCCTCCGAGCGAATCTGATAAAATTCTGGTTATTTTCGAGTCTCTGTAGTTTATGAATTTGGATTTTATTTGTGTATTTCCATCTAAAAAAGCATTTTGATTATTTGTAATACACTCATTTAATATAGGCTTTTCACTAAGTTGAGAAATGACATGAGAAAGAGCCAACAAACTTCTATTAATACTAAATCCTTCTTTTCTCCTATCCCCTTCCAGTTGCGTTCTTTTTATACTTTCACTTCCTGCTAAATCGACAAAATTCAATATTCCAACACAGACTTCACTTTTACTCAGTTCTTGAGACTCTATTCGTATTCTAAGTATTGTATGACTTCGCGATGATCTTTCATTCATAGCAGTTTCAGCAACTTTTCTTGCCTTCAAGCCCGCTTTTATTAAGATGTGAACATCCTCTGGGGACGTTACATGTTTCGAAGTCAGATTTACAAAATCAACTGCACCATCTGGACCATCAACAATTTTAATCTTCTTCAAATTATTTTCATGGGAATTATATCCGCAGTTGTGTGGAACTAGCAAGTCGAATAGTTTTTCATTATATACTTCTAAATATGATACTGTTATTGTACTTGTTTTCTTTTTTGATTTCTTGTTTGCATCTGAAATAAAAAATAAATCATTTACACTTAATGGAATAACTCCATCATAGCTCCCCCTATTATCACCAAACATTGTATGAGTCTTTCCAGATGAAGTCTGGCCATATGCAAAAATGGTTACATTTATTCCATTAAAACAAGTTATTATGGCGTCTTTAATTAAATTGTTATAAATTGTATAGTTCGTTGAATCTTGATCAAATATATGGTCAAAGTAATAGGTCGAACTTTTTGCTACATCATAAATAGATGTATTTGAAAGTTTCCAGATTTCTCTTTCACCTTCGTCTTGGAAAGCAGCCGGCCTAAATCTAATTGCGACATTAAAAGACGAATTTAAATGAATATTATTTGTTTCTTGTTTTTCATAAAAAACATTTTTGATATTAAAATTAGTATTTGCCTCCTCTTCGGGAGTTATCTCACATTTCTTTTCAATATTGGAGTTTATTTTGAAACCTGTATTTTTTGTTAAATCATTTATCATTCTATAATAGTAAAATTAACTAATATATATAGTAAGTTCCAACTCAAGAAATGAATTTTCCATTAGGTGATTTTCATTTAAAAGGGACCATAATTACAAGTAAGAAAATTACTAATATTCTATAAAGTCATTTTGCGGTAAATATTTATTGCATGTGGGGATAATATATAATATATATAATATATATATTATCACATAAT